>JAYXIM010027651.1:0-76478 GCA_037575425.1 Anastrepha fraterculus
CAGTGGGAACTTTTCATGTAGACTGCGGCCATAAATCAAGATCGATTTGCAAGAAATTTTCAAATTTTATTAACAACTAATTAAGAATTGTTGTTTCAAAATTTTAGACCATAATCTTTATTATTTTTCTGTACACAGTATGTCAAAGTTAAGGTATGACAACATACTTGAAATATGGGAGTTCAAAGTGCTATATTTGAATGCTTGTTATTTACATATGAAACATCACACAACATTTCGAAAAATGCAATTCGTAAGAACCATTTTTCTTTATTAAAAATGACAAAAAAAAAATAAATTCCTAAAAAATGGAAAAAGTTGCATGCAGCATATATACAGCCCAAAAAAATGAACATTTAGCATTTTCAAAGGACTAGAAAATATATTGCACCGCTGAGCACCGCATTAAGACTTATATCAAATTAAAGCTTGAAAATTCAGCTAAAAAAACCACAAACAACCATGCGCGAAATTCACACTGCGCGCTATGCATATGTTTACGTGCAATAGTCGGAGCGAGTCTTGTGGCCAAAGCGAGTGGTGGGAGAGTACACAGAAGTTAGTTATTAATGAGTCAATTGTCCGTTATGGATTAAAATATAAATATGCTTGCATTATTATCTTTGTGACAGTGACAGTTAATACAAGTTTAATATAAAGTGCTTAGAAATTTATTAAAGTTATGGATAAATCTAATATTCGTTATAATGCGATTGTTGAACTATTGTTCGATAGGGATAAAGATATTGACGTTGTTGTTGGTGTCATATCAGCAAATTATAATTTGTCTGAGACAAATATAATTAATTTTCCCAAATTTTTAATAAAATATTTCTATCCAAAATTTAAATTAAAGTGGAACAAAAGTGCGCGCATTAAATCCAGGTTTTTAATTGATAATAAACAATGGCTTTCACGGCTTTATACGATAAATAAAAACGTTTTGAATATTGAGCAGCCAACTACTTCGCTTTCAGCCAAACGTGGAAGACCTTGTATTTCATTTGAAGAAAGTCATGAGAGAACTAAGAGGACTAAAATAAAACAAATTTGTTAAAATTATTCTGAAGAGCTGATAGTGTCTGCAGCTAAAAGATAAAATAAAGAAGAAAATTTTAAATCGTTTACACCTGAAAAAGCACTTAGCCTCATAATCGATGCTGCATTATCAAAGCACCAGTATGAAATTTTAAGAAGCTCAGCCAAAGAAATCGGTTGTGATATTTTTCCAAATTATAAACAAATTTTGGCAGTTAAAAAGCAATGTTATCCTGCTAATATTACGGTTGAGGAAAATTGTAGTAGTGTTGGATTACAACAATTACTTGATCACACAGTTTCAAAAATTTTTAAATCTAAATCACAATGTGAGGTTGAAGAGTTTCCACATCAGTTGCGTTTATTAAGCAAATGGGGCTGTGATGGGTCATCTGGGCACAGCGAATACCATCAACGATTCTCTGATGAAAATTTATCAGATAAAAATATGTTTTAACGTCTCTTCTGCCATTGACATTAATTGATTGTCAAAATGATTTATATACGTGTTGGAGTAATTCAGACCCATCTTCAACTAGACTTTGCAGGCCTATCAAATTTGAATTTGTAAAAGAAACCGCAAATGTTATAAATAGCGAAGTAAATAGAATGAATAATGAAATTCAAAATTTGAAAAATTCTGAAATTGAGGTGTTTAATAGGAAATTTACAATATCACATAGTTTAGCGATGACGATGATAGATGGGTTGCTACAACTGTTAGTAAAAGTTCCTCTATGGCAGTTTGTTTTATATGTGGAGCAAAGCCCACTGAAATGAACGATTTAAATGCTGTGATTTTAAGAGAAAATTCAGCTGAATCTTTGAAATTTGGAATTTCTCCGCTTCATGCGAGAATTAAATTTATGGAGTGTATTTTGCACATCGCATATAATAAAAAATTTGCAGCATGGAGGACAAATGAACATACAAAAGAACAGAAGGAAGAAACTAAAAAAGAAATTCAAAGAAATTTTAGATCAGTACTGGGATTAAAAGTTGATATTGTTAAGCAGGGTATGGGTACAACCAATGATGGAAATGTTTCTCGAAGATTTTTTGAAAATCCTGAAACAACGGCTGACATAACTGGTGTTAATAAAAATTTAATTCACCGATTTAAAATTATTTTAAATACCATAAATAGTAGGAAACCTATAGATACCAACAAGTTCCACGTCTATTGCATGGGCACTGCAAAATTATATGTAGAACTTTATGCGTGGTATTATATGCCCATTACTGTACATAAAGTTTTGATTCATGGCAGTAAAATTGTATCTGAGGCTATATTGCCAATAGGTATGTTTTCTTGCTATATTATTGTTTGATAAATGTTTATATTTAATCACAACTATTAATATTTTGTTTTACAGGAATGTTATCTGAAGAAGCTCAAGAAGCCATGAATAAGAATTACAGAAACTATCGGCAATTTCATTCGCGTAAAAGTTCCCGCATTTCTACGAATGAAGATGTGATGCATCATCTTCAAATATCATCTGATCCATATATTAATACATTTAGAACAAAATTGCAGTTAAAGAAATTGGAATACCATGATGATGTAAAAAATTTATTAAAAGATTGAAAAAAAAAAAAATGTTATTGCAGTATTATGAAAAGTAGGCGTAAAAATAGTAGGAATAATTTGAAATTCACACCAAATATTGAAAACTTTTTAAAACGTAAATGTACCAAATTTTAAAGTTTGACCTAAAATTGTATGCCAGTTAGAGCATTTTTTAAGTTAGTCGAGTGGTCGTAAGAGGGAGCAGATTTTTACAAAATTATTACCCAATATTAGGAATTACACAAAATACAAGTATACAAAATTTTGTTATTTTTTTTTCATTTTATGGAAGTTATGGCTACTTTATTGTTAAGGTTGTGTGGGATGTAGGCGTAAAAGTGGGCGGATTTTTTTAATTTGTTAACTAGAAGTTTAAAATGTCTTAAAAGTGATTTCTGCAAATTTTCAAAGTTCTAGAATGACTCCTTTGTATTTTTGGCCGCTGTGGCACCACTGTGCGGCGGCCGCTATGTTATGATTAAAATTCTTGTATTTTATTTTGTATTATATTCTTTAATTTTATTCATTTAATTTTGTCTTCTTTTTCATAATTTTTTTCGGTAATTTCATTCTCTATAAAACTGTTTTTATTTTAATTATTTTTATTTATTTTTCTTTAGTTTTTTATAAATTTTTGGATACATAATTTTTTTCGTTAATTTCATATGCGTGCATATTATTTTTAAATTTTTCTATAGATATAATTTTTTTCGTTAATTTCCTGTTTGTATTATAATTTATCTTATTTTAGTTTTTATTAATTTTTCTATATATAAATTTTTTCGTTAATTTCATGTTTTTATTATATTTTATTTTATTTTATTTTATTTTATTTTATTTTATCTTTTCGTTAATTTCATATACGATCTTATTATTTTAAATTTTTTTTTATTGTATGATTTTTTTTTATTAATTTTTTTTTAATATAAATTTGTTCGTTAACTCTATTACCTGTGATATTATTTTTTTTTTATTACATATATTTTTTTATTTTTTTCTGTTTTGTTATGAATTTTTTGTGCATAAATTCTTCGTTAATTTCTTTCTGTTTTATTTTTTTTATTTCATTTTTTCCATTAATTGTTTTTTATATAAATAAATTTGTTCACTAATTGCATTCACAAGAAATACTCATATTTTTTCAACTTCTTTGCTTTGCCTCCAAAGATAATCGCCATGCAAGTGCCCAAAGTTTTCGCTGCCTGTGTTTACTACAACAATCGCCTCTTGGTCTGCGGCAATAAGACAAATAAGCAGAATTGCTCATACGTCGAGGAATTTGATGAGGCGACCAAAAAATGGTGCCGAAAAAATGATATGCCCTTGGAAGGACCATTCTCGTATGTATTGGCGACGCCAGCGTGGACCATGCAGTTGGAATCGCTCAATTGAGAAAACGAAAAATAATAAAAAAATTAAGTTAGGAATGGAGATGAGTAATTTTAGGGCAACGCTCAACAAATTTGATAGGCCACAAATTATGTGCCTAATCAAAAATAGTAACACTGGTGCAATATTTTAAGTGAAAATAAATGGTAGTAAGTAAATCAGAAAAAATATATAATTTTTCATATTATTGTATAATTTTTTTCTAAAAAAATATTTTCGAAAATTAACTGAAAAAACTGTAATGGCCTGTGTGGTGATGCAAAAAGATTTTACGATTCCAGTTAATAATAGAAAAGTATTTGAAATAAAATTGAATTGAAGTTAAAGCAATATGAATATTTATTTAAAAAAATTCAAAACGCAAGAATCAGATCAAGGTGATAAAAATGTATATAAAACATAAAATATAAAAAAAGTATACCAAAACTATTTAGAAAATAAGTAATCAAATTAGTATTATTTACGATACATATATATATTTTTTTTATTAAAAATATGTAAAAAAATATGTAAAAATGTATGTATAAAATAAGTTTTATTTTACAATATTTAAATATTAATCAATGCGTTTTACTGAAAAAAACTAAAAAAAAACACTTTTTTTAATAAAAATAAATTATAACCCACTAAAATTTAATCTCACGCTACTTGGATTTTAAGCTACAAAAATGCCACGTTGCACAATTTGTTTTTCTTGTTGTTGTTATTATTATTATTCGGTGCTATTATTCACCACATCGCTTGAATTTTTGCAAATTTTCGATTTCAAAATATTCCATAAAAAATTAAATCAGCTCAATGAACGCATGAACACTTCCAATGGCCAGCGATAACAATAATAAAAATAAAAACAACAACAAAATAAAGAAGTAAAGAAATAAAAGCTGCATTTGAAGCGCCAAAATGCCACAATGCAAAGCAGCACAGTGAATACGTACAATAACAACAATGCAGGCACACATTCATGAATTTTTGAAAGGGCACACGAACGCGCAGCTAGTGGCCGAATATTTTAAATTAATAAAAAAGAAACTTATGAAAGACGGCAACAACAACAACCGAAGAGTTTACGGGCAAATTTAAATAAAGCTACCAAATAAATATATAGAAAAAATCTAGCTGTTGTGAACAAAAATTTGTTATTTTTTTATCAGAAATACTTTTCTAAAATTATCTTCCTTAAATTTATCTTTTTATTTCGCTTGAATTTAATTTTCATCGAATTTAAAATAATTTTTTTTTGCACTTTTTTATCTTTTATAAAAAAATTTTCTAAATTTTATTTTCATCGAATTTCGAATTAATATTTTTTAGTTTCAATTTTTTTATCTTTTATACCAAAATTTTCCTACTTTTAATTTGGAAAATTTGTATTAAAAAAGTACTCGGTAAACGCAGCTACTGGAAATCGAAAGAATTGCATTTGGAGAGATTTTGGTGCCTAAGGGGAAGAGGCATTTTCTAATGAAAACATTTTAATGAAACGCAACCGCTATTTTACCAGGAAATTTGTTTTTAGCACCTGCACTATTTTCTCTTTATCTTTCTTTTTTTGAGCTCAATGTCGGTTTGACATTAAAACTACAAATTAAGGGGTTACATACGTCTAGAATTTTCAAAAAATCGATTTTTTTTACAAATTATTATTCTTTAAAGCTTTAGGCGTATTTCTGTGGATTTTCACGAGATTTTTTTATATTAATTTTTGTAAAGAAACATTAAAATATATTTTTTATAAATATTAAGTATTAATAAACAATGTAGACGTTTTTTTTATATTCATTTTTATTGTTATCCCGCTTCTGAACGTATGTAACCCTTTAAGTCATTAATAAAGGGCCCATCGAAAGACGCGCCCCGATGTTGTTTTAAAACAAAATATGCACAAATTTTAATTATTTCAGGTCTCGCTATTTTAATTTAAAACACAGCTCTTAAAAATTATACGAGTATATGAAAAATAAAATCCCTTAAATGTCCACCATGGGCATATCTATGTACACGTGAAATCCACCAAACAGTAGATTCATGAATGCTGAGAATTGCCTAATTATTAAGAGCGTCGATATATCGATGTTGAAGTCTGCTCAGACACACTTTGCGCTACAGCGGCAATATTCTCAAGCGAAAGTCCAGTTTTTGGTCTGCTAGTCCTCTGCCAGTTTTCTATCCTCGACAGCATAATTTTTAAATTTGAAATTTTTTCACCAACCTATGAATTGCCGACTCATTCGGATGATTATTCCAACAAAAAAACCACGAATCTTGTGATATGTTGCTCTTAAAGATTGACGATTTTCAAAATAAGTTTCAATAATTTTAACGCGTTTTTCTCTCGTCTAAAATTTTACGCCTGCCTACTCGGCAAATGTCAAAGATGGCATAGAAAAAGATAGCGTCTAGGAATTATTCCCTACTGAAATCTGGTGTCACTTTTGAAAGACGCCTTTAATATTTATTTCTAGGTATTCCGACCTCAAATAGAATTTATCTTCACCATCTGCTGTGCCTGGTTATGTCTGAAGGGCATTATTATAATTATTATAGAGTTACTCCATCTCGGTAGGGTTCGCAACTGTAGGAGATAACATGTGTCCCGGATATCTGTACCAAGGGGCAATGCTCTATTGTTTTGTGTTACGATGTAGTAATGTTGTAAGAATGTAAAATTTTAATAGATCTGGTTTAGAAAGGACCTTATTATATTACAAGTTTTCAGTATAACAGCTTTTTGTATTTGTGCGTGTGTTTTTTCGTGTATATTTATTGATTTTAAGGTTTGTATGAAAGTGTTGTGCAATGTTCCTGTTGCTGAAATTATAATTGGTACTATTTTCACTTCATTTTGTTTCCATATGTTTTTGATTTCTTGCGCAAGCTCTATGTATTTTTCAATTGTTTCTGTATATTTGCTGTGTATATTAACGTCATTAGGGACACTTATTTCAATGAGCTGTGTGGTTTTTTCTTTCTTATCTATTATTGTTATATCTGGTCTATTGCATATTATTGTCTTATCAGTGTATATGGTTCTGTCCCAGTATAGTTTAAAGTCTGTGTTTTCTAGTATGGTTACAGGTGTATATTCATAATATGGTGCTGTGTCATTGGTTAAGTTGAGAAATGTGGCTATTTCTTTGTGGATGATTTTGGCTACTGTATTGTGTCTTTGTGTGTATTTGGTCCCAGCGAGCATTGGGCATCCTGCTGTTATGTGGTCTATAGTTTCTGTGTATATGTTGCATTTACGGCATCTGTCGGATGTGATGGTTGAAACTTTTATTATGTATTTTCTGTAGTTTCTTGTGGCCATGCTGCCAGGGTTTCTTCTATTGTATGTTTTGGTAGAATAAGGCTTTGGTTGTGGAGGTTAAGGGGCGTTAGTTCTTTGTCTGCTAGTACTATTGCTTTATGAAGAGATGTGTCTTGGTTGTAGAAGTATGTTCTTAAGTTATTTATTTGGTTGTTGTGCAGCTGATGGATATCAATAAGTCCCCTTCCTCCATTTTTTCTGGGTATTGTTATACGCTCTTTATATGAATGTGGGTGATGTTTATTATGTTTTGTTAATTTCGTTCTTGTGGCTGTCTTTAGATTTTCGATATCTGTATTACTCCACTTGATTACTCCAAAGGAATATGTTAACAACGGTATCGCATATGTATTCATGGCTTTAAAAAGGTTTTTCGAGTTCAAGTCGCTTTTCCGGATCTTATTTATACGCGCTAGATACGCAGCGGTTAATTCTTTTTTAGTTGTTGTATGGTCTATTTTTATATTTTGTTTAAAACCTAGGTATTTATAAAACTCATTTTCTTCCATGTTTAGGAGAGTTTCATTATTTAGTGTTTCTATTGTGTTTCTGTTCGTCCATTGTCCGCGTTCTATATGTTGGGTTTTGCATTTATCTATTCCAAATTCCATTTTTATGTCTATAGTAAATTTCTCAGTTACTTTTATTAATCTTTGTAGTTCTCGTTGATTTTTCGCATATAACTTTATATCGTCCATGTATAATAGGTGATTTATTTTGTGAATATTTTGTTTTTGATTTTTTATATCAAATCCATATTTTGTTTAATTGAGTATGTCTGAGAATGGATTCAGACATATGCAAAACCATAGCGATTTTTATTTTAACTGCATCTGTTGTTATATTTATGGATGGGGCTTCTAAACGTATTTTTGTTGTCCAGTTTTTCATATTTATTTTAAGGAGTTGTACATATTTTGGGTGTATTTTATATATTTTTAGAACTTATAACAGCCAGCTATGTGGTATTTTGTCAAACGCTTTTTTGTAGTCAATATAACATGTATTTAGATTTCTTTGTTCGTTAATGGCTTGTTGTGTGATTGTTTGGTCTAATACCATCGTTGGTATTTCTTGGACTAGTTTTCTGTGTATCCAATCCATGCCTACTTCCTCTTACAGATTTCGTCGTCAATTGTAACTTGATTGCTCACTGAAGGGCATTAAATCATATAAATTCAAAATATTTACTAAAACGTTTGCCATTTCTTTAGGTTTGTTTATTTTTTATGCTGAAATAAAAGGGTGACCACCGCCGCCAAATGGGTTGGTGATAGAAAAAATATTTACTAATAGCAATCCTCCCTGGCTAATTGGCAGGCATTGGCAAACCTTCGGAGCATTTTTGCCATGAAAAAGCTGCTCATTAAAAACCATCTGCCGTTCAGAGGCATTCGTGGAAAACAACAAGAAGCACTCCACAAATAAGAGGTCGAAATAAGATCGATCTCCTTGACCATGCGCCTAAAAAAAGTGTAAGTGACAATTATTTTTTTATTTTTATATATATAAGGGTCTTCACAGTAATGGATAGTTAATAGCTCGTTCCGACGACAGTCGGTTCTACGTACGGTCGGTTATACCCGAACGGCACGGATTTATATTTAGACAAGAACTGTCGCTCCTGCAGCATTCAACGTATATGTATGGGGAATTTTTATGCTGCTACAACAGCAATAAATGCAAAATCTACATAATTTATAACTCACTAAAAACAGAATTGAACGTTATTTATTGTCTTGTAATATTTTATATTTTTAAATTTAAAAGCTATTGAAAATGAAAAATGGGCACAAATTTAAATTTTTCTCTACTTATTTTTCTCTTAGTGTTTCTTGCACGCAGTGCATTTAATGTTTCCGTATTTTTTATATATTTTTTAATCTTCAGGTCGGCTATAGCCAGAGCAAATTATTAAAAAATAGCGACCGCAAAAAACTCTCTTGGATTTCAGGTCATGCAGCCATAAAAGGGAACAATCTAGTGGGCGAATGGGCTAAACTCGTTGCAAAAGAACTTTTGACTATATTTCGAACAAAGGCTTATACAAGTTTATATCTCACAGACACTATAATGCACAAATGGTGGCTTGGAGATCCCTTTCGTTTAAAATATCTTGAGATGAAAAGTGTGAAAACTTCGTAAAGTTCTCGCCGGAATAAGAAAGTGAATATGTCCAATGTGACCTTGAATTAAATTAAACAAAAAGGAAAGCCCTAAAATCTACCTTCTGCACTCAAGCAATTTAAATCCAATTAATAACAAGCGGGACCTTAAAAATTGCAGGGCATATTTAAGGAACATTTTTTGTGCACGTTCTATTCTTGTGATGGCAAATTGTTGATCGAACAACGTAGATCGAACAAACGCGGTAAGCAGTAATTTCTTCGTGTAGGGGTCTGAGAAGTCTGAACTGCTATGCTTAACAAAGCCCAAGATCGAGTATGATTTTGAGGTAATATAATTGATATGGCTTGAGAATGAAAAATTAGAGCAAAAAATTACTCCAAGATCTTTGATATAATCCATAGATTGGAGGACCTTATGAGAGATATAATTTGGCGATTGTAGAATATCACGAGATTTAGAGTAAGAGACTTGAAAGCATATTTTAAAATTTAAAGGGAAACAAAAATATGTACACTATGAAACGAGTTCATTAAGGTCAGACTGAAACCTAAGTCCATCTTCCAATAGGGTGACTAATTTTGCGTTACATTGTATATATGCATACCAAAATGATCAAAATGATGAGAAAAATTTATTTAGTTTTGTTTGTTCGTTCGAGTGCAGGATAATTCGGGCATAAAATAATATATTCCACTTTGGACACTTGACACAAATATTTATAATTTTTTGCCCAAAGTTGATTGGTATTGAAAATTGGTGTCCGCACCAATTTTAACACTTCCTAACTTGCACAAGGTGGTGTAAAATTAGCCATGATTTCATTTTTGAATAACAATTTTACTAATTAAAAAATTATATCGAGTGATGGAAATCTTTATTTTGACCTTTGCGCGTTTCACTGCTTGTCAGCTGTCTAGCTCACAAGTGTCAAATACGATTGACGTACGCGCCATTTGCAAAAATTTTTAATTTTCGGGGAGGGTGATTAATTTTGCGCCACCTTGTATATGTACCAAAATGCTCAGAATGATAAGAAAAATGCATTTTCATGTTTATTCGTTTTGTCGCAGGATGATTCAAACAAATATTAATATATTTCACGGAAACTTGGTTCGAATGTGTATTGTTTTTTTTTTCAGTTTGGTGTTGAAAACGGGTTCGAACCAAATTTAACACTTTTTAATTTGTATAATTTTGAAAATATATGCGCCGTAATTGTTTTGAGGAAAATTTTGTAAAAGTAGTATTCTTTTCAATACTTTTGCTTTTTGAGAAATATTTTTAATAATTTTTTTTTAATCTTTTTTTATAAACATTTTTTTTCGTTTTTGTATTTAATTTTTTTTCTTTTTGCTTTTGTATTCAAATTTTTAGTTTTTCTATTTAATTTTTTTTTTGCTTTTATTAATTCCATTAAAAATATTTTCTTAAATAATTTCACTTCTTTTTACTGCTGATGGAAAATATTTTTTTTCGATATTTTGTTTTTTGTATTTAATGTCTATCTTTTTTTTTTTTGCTTTCGTATTCAAATTTTTTCTATTTTTCTATTTAATTTGTTTTTTTTTTTTGCTTTTATTAATTTCATTAAAAATATGTTTTTAATTAATTTCACTACTTTTCACTATTGATGAAATTTTTCTTCTTCCGACTTATTTTTTAATAAACCGACCCAAACATGTTTGGAAATTTTTTCCAGCTAACTAAATTTTGTGTTTAGTTTTTCAGTGCCACAAAAATTAATGCTAAAAATATTTTGGAATTTTTACTTATTCAGCAAAATATCCCCTCAAAATTTGTCTTTAAAAAACTTCTCAACCTCAATAATTAATTATTTGTATGAGTTCATAGAACCTCCTAATTTCTTGAATAAAGCAAACAAATGAAATGTAAATAAACTGAAAAGAATGGTTTTAAATTGACGGTTACTTTCCTAAAATTTAATTTGCCAACACTGTGAAGCGCAGCTTCAATTCCATTCCAAATTTCAATATATTTATTTAAATTTTTCTTTACAAACAATTTACTGTTACTTTTTATTTTTATTTTCCTCGCATTTTTTTAATTTTACATTTCCTTTCAACTCCACGAATTTTTGAGTAACCGAAAACTCACAGCACCACCACATTTGCCATAAGCTCGTACACCTTTAACTACAGCCCACATGTACACATGCCATCACACAAACACACACACACACACATGAAATGTGTATGTGTTTTACGATATTTTCAAACGGTGCTTTTGTTTTATTGCCGCGTTACCCGAAATAAAAACTTATAATATAAAAGGTTTGCGAAAAAAGCGTGGCGATCAGAAACAAAGCATCCGCTTACATACGCACACACACATACACAAACACACCTGCCCATACTTGTGCATGCAAAATTGTTTTTGACCGATTAAAACGCTTCCAGGCAATTTGGCATTGAACAAAACCAATCGCTGGCAACACGAAAATGAAATATGAACAAAAATATTGTGGCGTAAGTAACGGTTTGGAGCGCTGGTTATGGTGGGCCTAAGTTTTGGTGGCAGTGTTGCCAGGGCGGAGAAGGAAACGAGTGCCGACACAAACTCTAAACAGGAAAAGAATACAACTATCAAATCAATAGAGCTGCATTTTATGAAAAGATAAAAATTTGAATGGAGTGGATAGCTGAGTGAAGTACCCGAAAGAGCTGCGCTTAATGGAGACTAATCAACCTTCAAACTGCCTACTTTCAGCGAGACGTTGTGCCTTTAAAGGTGAAGGCAAGTGCTCCGTTTTGAACCAAAAGAGTTACTGAAATGCTTAGATTTAGTCAAACGGAGTGCTTTGGAAAAAGGTCTTCCGGGTCTGCCGAGAAAGTATAACGTCTCACTCACAATCATTAATCAGCTTCTCGTACCTGAGCCATGTTGATATTTTCCCGAATTCAGTCAACTCTTCCAACAGTGCATTAATACCCAGCGCATAATCCCCAAGAGGATCTTCCAAATTTGTAGCAACTTACTCATCATGCTGGGTACTCGAACAAAAATTGTTTATAGAGCTTCCGTACTTCGCAAATTATCAAATAGAAGAAGTGCAGTACAGATGGGAGAAGAAGAACCACATACATCCTCGAATATCTCCTCCTATTTCTAGTACGCGCCTTGGTGTTAAATGAAGGGACCTACGATTTTACGCCACTTCCAAACGACAAATGGATTTTCATGAGAAGCTTTTTCATGGCAGAAATACACTCGGAATTTGGCATTGCCTGCCAAGGGACGATCGCTATTAGAAAAAATTGTCTCAATCACTTGTTATTTCTTGTCCGGAGCTTGGACACTACCGAGTGCTAGTCACGCACCAACCCATTCGGCTACGGCAGCCGCAGCTGAAGGATAGTAGAAACAATACTTTTCGAATTCCTGTTGTTTTGCGGTGATCTCTTTACCCGCGCAAGCACGTGCGCTCTAGCATTGAAGCTTAGAGCCGACATAGATGTCTAACCCAGAGCTAACTGCAAAGATCACCAACAATTCTGATCTGACAAATCAAAGCGCTGAAGGAGGTCAAATCCGCGATGGACACAGTTATTTGTGAAAATCTTTGGTTACTAAACCTAAACATTTGCCAAAGGACCCATCGGTCTGCTTTGGTAAAAGAGAAAACTGCGAAACAATGCGGCATTAAAGCATAAGGTTCCAAAGGTTCACCTAAGGATACCAAGAGGGCTGGGAAATCAGATCTGCTTTTCCCTCTATCAAAATTCGATCATCTGAGATATTGTTTCGTGTGCGAGAAATTTTCACAGAAAGCCCCTGATATCAAAGTTATAAATAGAAACTCGGCTGCTCATAGATCCTGCAGTATCACTTTCAAGATGAGTACTGAGGCATTATCAGAACGTTTGAGAAGAGCCGCCATCTGGACAAAAGTATAAATAGAGGCTCAGTTGGTAGTAAATTCTTTAGGCAAGTATTTAAAGGGATTTTTTTTTCCTTGTCCACTCCGCTAGTGGGCTGTTGCTTTTGTACCATTCCGTGTGATGTCGGTATCTACAAGGCTACAACATCGACCTTCTCCAAGAATTCTTTGGCCTACCACGATCTCTGCTTCCTTGCGGGTTCCAGTCCTGTGCCTTTCTCGTCATTCTATCGTGCTCGCTATCTGGGGGTTTTCTGAGCGTGTGTCTTACCCATCGCCACTTTCTGCGCTTGATTTGCCATAGAATGGGCTCCTCATTCGTAGATCTCCATGGCGCCTCTTTGCTGCTGGTGTTCGGCTAGATTATTCTACAGATGGTGCGAAGGAATTTGCTAACGGAAATTGTAGCCTCTGTGTGATGGTGTAACAGACCGAAATGTATATCTTGTGAAAAATTCATGTCGCAATACTCACCATCAAATTCGATTCATTTGTGAACAGGATCAGTGGCTCATAAGTTCATAGGTTCATAGGGTTCATGGAATATAAAGAAAAGCTTTTACTTATTTTAAGATAATAAGAAAAAAAACATGATTTTACTGTTTTTTAATAAAGAAAGAAGTTTAAGGCGCTAGGAGGTCATGACTTTCTTTAAATAAAGAAGAGAGCTTAGTAAAATGCCCAAATAACTAAAAGGCCTCACTCAGTTTGAATGAAAAAGGTACTCACTCAGAAGCTCGAATAACGACGAGCTTTCACCTTCCCAAAACGCAATTTCATTATCTTTAAAAAAAATACGGAGCTCAAGAGGAGCTTTCACATGATTTAAATAAAAATAGAAACTCACTTAGGTACTCAAATAACAAGCATGATAAAGAAAGGAGCTGAAAAGTATAACAAGCTTTCATCTTCCTTAAACCAAGAAAGAATTTAACTCAGGTATTTGAATTGCTTTCACTTAATATAAAAAAGAAATAAAAAACATCGAGCTTTAATTTTTTTTAATAAAATCGTAGCTCAAGAAAATTAAAAGCTATCACATGATTCAAAATGAGGAAAAAAACTTAATTAGGTACTCAAATGACAAGCATGGAGATTTCACTCTCTTTAGAAAAAGAAAAGGAGTAGAAGGCTATAACAAGCTTTCATCCTGCTTAAGCTTATTCAGGTACTCGAATTCAATTCACATTCCCTCAAAACTAAAAAAAAAACAAAAAAGGAAACAGTGAGCATCTATTCTCTTTAGGGAAAACAAGGAGCTCAAGACACTAAAAAGAAAAACATGAACACACTAATGAGCTTTCAATCTCCTTAAATCAAGAAGCATTAAGGTGTTCAAACTAAATCCCTTAAATCGGCTTAAGAACCACTACTTCTCTTCACCTTGAGAAATATTAATAACAAAAATGTTACATAAAAACGTAAAAGTCTGGCAACTCTACACTTTTTTTAATTTTTTTCTATGCTCAACTTGTTTGCATTGGAACGTATGCGTTTTACTATGCAATTGTTTTCAGATTTATCTACAGAATATTAGAAAATCTGTATTTTAGAAATTTCACGGCATTTCTATACAATACATCTGCGTATTTTCGTTTCTTTTTTCATAACTCCTTTACGAGCTATTTTGAGTGTATTTTTAATGCCTGTGCGCACGTTTTTTTTTTGCACGAATTCAATGCACGAATTTTGAATTCATGCACATCAACTGTAATAACCGTAACGTGTTGCATATTTTAGTTGGAGAAAGAATCGCTTAAAACAACCACGTATACAAATATACATACATACATGCATGTAACAACAACAACAACGACAACAAAATGGCGAAAAATATTCAATTTGAATTTCAAATGCAATTTGAAAGCGTGTTGAAGTGCAACAAATCCATTCACGGGGCATTTAGAAGTTATTTTAAGCGCCTACAAATATGCAAAGGTGTATGCGAAGCAATGAAGCTTGGCGAGCATTTATTACAGATTTATTGAAAAAGCAAACCTTTATTAGATGGATTAGAAATAGCTGGGCATTAAGAGTGTTAAAGTTTTTAAGCGGAAAAGCAAAATTTTGGGTAATTATTAAAGTTTATTGTACATATTTTTTAATAAATTTTTGGGCTGCGTGTGTGCTTGGCAGCCAGTAATTAGTTGAACGAAGAAATTTATGTACGAAAAGGTAGACGTGAATATTTTGTTGTTGTTGTAATATAATGTTAGTTTAGCAAGGTTGCTTGTCCAACACAAGACCCTCGCTGGTCTTAAAGCCCACTGCGATACCTGCATTTGATTTCCATCCCCTAACCACCACTTGATCAAAAAGTTCCCGCAATATATTCGGAAACTTCAAAATAAAAGTCTATAAAAGTGATATTATCGTCTTCACTGCGACGCACTTATGCCGGCCTTTGATCCAGCTATCGAAACATTTTTGGAACTTTATTTTCGGTATAGCCATTAGACCCGTTTTCGATTTTTCTATTACTTTCTTGCGGCTAGTGAAACACAACTCGATGCCTGTTGAATGGGATTCGTTTCGTTCTCCATAAAAATCGTAATCCATAAAATTCGTGAGCGTCGCTTTCTTTTTTAACTGAAAAAAACGTGTTTTTTTTTTTTGGTCTTTATTTGGAGCTCTCTACTCACTTGTCTAAGGTCTGGATTGCGTATCGTACGTCTTGTCTCCAGTGATGATGCATTTGATGAATGTTGGGTTGGATTCAGCCTTGGAAATCATGTCTTTAGCGATGTCAACGCGGTCCCTTTTTTGTATTAAATTCAGGTCCTTTGGGACCAACTTTGCAGCAACACAAAACAGAACTCAAATCAGTTGACGGTTGTTCCCGAAACTTTTTGATCAATGTGGTACCTTACCCTAAACTACGCAAGTAGTTATAACCAGTAGTCAACACGACCATTGGGAAAACTTTCGAAGAAAGTTCTTAGCAAATGGGTTGAAAATTAACTGAAATTTAAAACGTGAAATCTGCTTTCAGGATTAGGTTAATTTTTACATGGCTAAAAAACATGTAAATTATCAAAATTACCACATTTGGAGCAAAAATAATGCTCAGGAGACCTTAGTAATTCGGTGTTTAATCTATAATTCGAGCCCAGAAAATTCGCAACATGCGGCGCAAGCAACGATTAACGAACGTTTGGGGATCATTGCGCCTTGTGATCATTGCGGTGGCCTTCCACGTTGTAGAGCCGGATAGAAGGACGGATTTGATGCATGTGTTGTAAATTCACAGTTTGGTGTGCGTAGTTAAGTTACGATTTTGCCAGAGCGATGGAAGAGTGCAGGGCTTTGATAATTCTGCTATCAACGTCAGTCTCACTTCGTCCATCTAAGGCGGTCAAACATTCCAAGTAGCAAAAATTAGTCACGCCTTTTTCAAAATTCATCGACATTTTCAAAAACCTACGCACCCACTTGTTGGGCAAATCTGATTACTAACACTCGTTAGGTACTTCTAAACAAATCTCCAATTTTGCCAATGTATGTTTATTTATGCCAGTTTCTTCATTTAACCGACACTCGCTAACGCATGGCGAATCGAAGATGGCTACTTTATGAACCAATATGCAAGTAATATCAAATATAATAATAATTGGGTAAGGGAAAAAGTTTGCGCCCTCGAAGAAGAGGTGTCGCTGCTGTTGTTGACATTCGTTTCAAGCGTAAAGATCCTATTTTATCTAACGTCAAAAATGTCTATGTTCGTCCCGAAAAAACAGCATTTGCGGGAAGTCGGGAGAGTGGTGTGGACGCTTCCAAAGTGGCAATTTATACGTGAGTGATAAAGATCACGAAAAGGCACTGAAAAAATGTGAAGATATTCAACTACAACAATTAATGGATGAAGACGCATGTCGAATCCTTGATGATATGTCTAAAGAATTGGATGTTGACAGATCAACCGTCAGTAAACGTTTGCTCGCGATGGGAATGGTCCAGAAAGCAGGTGACGTACGACGTGTGAGATGCTTCTTGAATGGCAGAAATAAAAGGTTTTCTGCATCGCTTCGTCACTGACGATGACAAATGGATCTATTATGATAGACCTAATCGTCGGAAATGTTGGATCCTGCCAGGTGAACCAGATACGTCGACAGCGAAAAAAACTATTCATGCTTCAAAGGTTATATTGTGCTTCTGATGGGATCGGAAGGGTCTCATCTATTATGGACTCCTTAAACCATCTGAAACCATCACTGGCGATCGTTACCGACTGCAGCTAATGCGTTTGAATCGAGCTCTCCAAGAAGAGCCGCCGGAATATGACGGTAGAAATGACAAACTAGTTTTGCTGCATGACAACGCCAAGCCACATGTTGCTCAATCGGTCCACCCGCCGTATACTACAGACATTACACCTTCGGATTATCGTCTGTTCCGATCAATGCAGTCAGCCCTTATTGGAGATGCTTCTTACGAGATCATCGCAAACTGGCTCAATAAATGGATCAAGTCAAAAGAACTCGAATTTCGCGTCAGAGAAACCCGTATGCTGCCTGAAAGATGGAGTAAAGTTGTAGCTTCTAATGTCACGTACTTCACATAATATCCTGTATTATTAATTTGCTTAAGTAATTCGTAACTTTGGCTAAGAAAGGGCGGAAACTTCTTCCCATATCCAAAACATATCCACATTTTAATTTACGAGATGCGGCTACCAGTGGTATATGTACCAAATTCTGACTTAGATAATGGTTTTCAGATTTTTGTCTACCCTCAATACCATCATTTTTGCACAGCCAGTAAATTCAAGTCGCAAGAAAACTGCCTCTTACTAAACAACCTAAACAACAGGCAGGAATTGCAAATTCAGCCATATACAAGTATGTATGTATGTATGTATGTATGTATGTGTGCAAGATTATATACTCACGCAACTTTCCCTTGCACAATAGCAGCGTTTGTGTATGTGTGTTTGCAACTAACCTTCTCGGCCTTTGTTGCGTCATTCTCAAATGTGTTTTCATTATTTTTCCGCTTGGCTCACTTGGCTTGTCTGTTTGATTTCCGTTAGTGCAGAGATGTGTGCGATAAGGTACATAAAAAGATGCGCATTTACACACACAAATACATATACATATATGTACAGTATATGTATACAGTATATATACTTCTATGTGTATGTATGTACAGGCTGTCCTATAAGGGCGGAAAAGACCCTTTTCAAACATTTCAAAAACGCAAACGACTTTGGCAACCATTATTGTGTACAGTTAAATATTTGAGTCGCGCTAATCCGTAATAGACACCGTTAGGGCAGCGCTTGTTAGGCTATCGTTTACGCCTGCGACTGCCGCCAATAGCGCTGATGTTAAGCGCCGCTTCAGCAAATCCTTTGCAATTCATGCGTCGATTTGAATTGATTTTCGCAGGCATTTCTGAATAATTATTTAAATGCATACATACATACGAATATACATAAAGGTGTGTATGTGTATATGTGTGCATACCTATTAATTTTATTTATAGACATACGTGGGCATTAAGAGCTTAGCACCCCAAGTGCTATTCGAAACGCAACATAAAGACATGGAAGGAAAACATGGCCGGCTTGTCAGTCTGCCACTCAGAATATATGCAACCCTTCCTGCAGCGTTTTTTGCCTTTTCGTTAAGTCAGCACTATTTCTTGCTTTAATTCAGAATTCTGTACTGCAAAATTCCGTCGGCATTGTAGGAGCTCATAATTGGATAAATTTTCTGTTTTTAATCTTTTCATTTTTAAACTACTCCTTGGAGATTTCTTTGAGCATTAAGCGAGCGAATTAAAATTGTACTGAACAATTAAAAATATGTTGATTGCAGCAGTTCAGAGTTCCGAGCAGTGTAAATTGCTGCCACTTCAAAATAGAGCTCAACTTCGAGTGCATAATCTCAGGATAATTGTTGTTATTGTTGTAAAGGCATAAAACATCGGCCTATATATTGTGGGATATGCTGCTGCAGTGACACTTCATGGCCGGATATAAATCCGAGTTGTTCTCTTAAGGCCCTCGCCTCATTTGAAATGGTTCTCTTTGGGTGTTTCTTTAAAATCGTCTAAAAGGAAAACGAAAAAAGATTTTTTAATCTTTGTTTTGAGTATTTTATTTCTTGATCTATTGTTAAAAAATACATTTTTTTTTTGCCATACAAAGTTGGTTCAAAAAGTTGTCGCCTTCAAAAATAGTCTTCCGAAAACAAGTATGTTGCTGGCTTCTCGAGTTTCGAACATTTTCAAAAAGTTTAATTTACTATGAGCCAGTTTACACTTTTCACACTGGGTTTTTTGCACATACTCTTGTAAAGAAGTCTTCGAAAATCTTCATGCATTTACAAGATGACTTTTTTGCTGGCTTTCCTTGCGTGTTTTTACCCACCCAGGGTGAAAGGTCATAGTGTAAATTGGCTCTAACACTCATAACAATTTTTTTATTTCCTCATTGTTTTAACTCTCAATTTGATACACAGGCGGCTGCGCTAGCCGACTAAGCGTGGTGCGTGATTACTGTTCGAACTCGCCAAGGTTCAAGTGACAGAACGAGTTTTTTCTTATAGCGGTAGCACCTCAATTGTGACCACACAACGCCTTCCGCATAAAGAGGATTTCAATCTTTGTAAGAAAGCAGAGTGAAACTGAAAACGAAGATAATTTGTATCATAAAATATTGTACGAGAGACTGCCGACAGCTTTGGAAAAATCCGTGTAAATGCAGTTAACTTGCTGGCCTGCTACCCTGCTGAGAAGGCTCTAATTTCATATTCACTAAAAAATGGCGATGTAAGACACTTTGGACCGTTCAATGACGAATCCTGGTGATTGGCCCAAATTAGGCCTTTAGTGACAAAGGACAACTTTTCCTTGACAATGGTTTGAAAAAATTTAGAAAATGACGGGAACTTTGAAATGGGTCGATAATTACTTACTTCACTCTTATTGTCCCATTTTTTCGTCAAACTGCGATCAAAGCTTTAACCCTGCCATATTGCAGATCCAAACTAGTCAAATCCTGTAAGGAGGAGACCAAATCTATTGGGTGTGCAGGTATTATTTCTCTGATCTGGGCTCCAGGCCATAGGAATATAGAGGGAAATGAGATTTCTGATGAGAAATGGTCGATTGAATTGGTCTCAGATACCTCCTACCCGGTCATCAGCAGCCCCTGACTCTTACTAAGGGGGAATCGCACAACTTATTTCTCAGAAAAGTCCAGAACAGATGGAGCTCCATTTCTTCGAGTGCGATTGACGCACACGCAGAAAAGCTGGGTTTTCCATTTAATCCCTATTACAGAAGCTGTGCGGACCTTTCAGGGAAGGAGACTGTTGAGCATTTTCTTGTTAAATATCCTGGCTTAGCAGCTAGATGATTAAGGTCAATGGGAGCTCCTTTCTTTGACTACGACCTGCATCAATACTCCAATCTAAATCCCATCAATCATCTCCACTACATCAACAGCTCTGGTTGGCTGTGTGCTTGTTGGAGGTCTCAAAATGGTATCAAAACGGCGCTTTAGTGCTACTTAGGGAGTGCCAGAGTTTTACTTCAACGTGCCTATCTATTGCCGCTTTTAAAAATTGGGAATATATTTGCTAGTTTTCAAGTCATACGAGTAGAAGGAAATTCCAGAAGACTTTTTTAAGATTATTTTTAGAGGTAAAATAACTGTCGAACATTTCTTTAGAAAGATTACAGAAAGCCCATCGATATCAGTCCCGGAGGAGGGTTGTAAGCTTAACTTTCCAGGTTCGACAACATCATCTGAAACATTAAAAAAAATAAATAAAATAGAAAGAATTAGGTGTTCAAAATTCAGAGTTGAAGACTGATTTAAAGACCGATCTAAAATGCGATAAGAATCTGAATCGCTTCAAACAAATAGCAGATGGAACACTACTACAAGATTTCTTAGATTTATTGTTGTGCCAAAAAGTCTTTGAACTTTGGACTATTCAATACCTAAAATGTAATTATTGCAAAGAGATTCTATCATCTAAAATTTAATAACATCGTTAAGTGCCTAAGCTTTAAATTACTATTTCTTTAATATAACTACATATATTTGGCAAAAAGTTCTATGCATACAAGCACTCATACATATACAGATGCCATGGTATATACATGCACAATAATATATGTTTATACAACATTAAATTTCGAACCATTTCCTCCAGAATCAATATAAATATCGCTTCTCTCATTCTACATATTCGCCTAATCACATATCAAGCATGGCGGCGACATTTTTTTCCACACTGTTGACAAAGTGCATACACACATACATATGTATGTATTTGCACGCGTTTCTCAATGTGTTTTGAGGGTTGCTTAGGTTGACTAATCTGCTAGACTTCCTGGCTGCCGGCTTGTCACGCTAGCCTCAATGTTGGTTGGTGGTCGAAGTGTCTTGTTTGTCGATTGGTTGGTTGACAATGGGCGATATGGCGACACAAGGCGACTCGTACTAGCGTGACACAGTGTGGCGAAAAACTGAAAATGTGGAACCAAAAAAAAAATTTTTTAATTTAACAAAAAAATCACAAAATTGAAAAGTAAGGCAAAGTAAGTTATGGGAGAAAATTTGAAGAGTTGCAAGAAGCCATCTAGGGAAAGCTCCATAAAAAAATTTCGTGATAAAATTTAAGATACTAGAAGATAATTTTAAGGCAATTTTATTTCATGTTGGCATATTTTTAAATGCGTTCGAATGGCCTAGCGCTTACTATAGGGATCAGTAAGTCAAAGCTCTCAATTTTATGTATTTCTTGAGCAGGAGATCTTGAACGTGAGATCTATTCACTGCAGCCAGATATACCTTGAATAGAATCAGAAAATTCAGTACAAGATGGGAGAGCTTGTGCACTTGCAGGAATGATAAGACGAACAGGACAATCACAGTCGAGCTCGATTTCTACCATCACTAACACGAAGGGATTGTAGAACTATGATAGGCATGCGACAAGACTTAGCCCAGTTGCAGCGCATGCTCATAAGGTAGGAATCTCGGGCAGCAGGGAATGTAGGAAATGTAAGGAGCAGCGCTCAAGAGAAGCTGTAGAGCATCTCCCCTGCGTTATTCAAAACACACTTAAAATATCTGGGGGGTACCACAGTTTGATGAATTGGAGGATATCTCAGCAGTGGGTTGGAAATGTCTCCTGAAATTCGCAATAGAAACAGGCGTCAAGCGGGTGTACTAATTCAAAACACATAACTAATGAAGTCTATCTGGTATCACCATGGACCGATCCGGTCTATGCTTGACTGCAAGTCAACCCGTTCAACCTAACCCAACCTTTGTATTCTCGATAAGTTTTTTTTTTATTTTGGTGTGTGAGGTAGGGTACAAAATGCCTTTGCACTTCCAGTGACCGTCGTCTACTACGTCGTCCACGCTAAAACATTCGCTCCTCCTCTTGTGGAGAGACTTCCTTCCCGGAACTATTCTCTGCATTACTTCAGGAGGGT
The DNA here is from genome assembly GCA_037575425.1 of Anastrepha fraterculus. Lineage (NCBI taxonomy): Eukaryota > Metazoa > Arthropoda > Insecta > Diptera > Tephritidae > Anastrepha > Anastrepha fraterculus. The sequence goes on from JAYXIM010027651.1 coordinate 22,807, forward strand.
CCAGAACAACGTCCATGTTATATAAGCCAGCTTTATGCCATGTTCTTCTTGTGTCTCTTATGTCTCTGTCTGTGAGGCCTCAATTTGTTGTACAACGTCGAGGTCTATCTTTGGTCTCCATAATATGCCTTCAACGTATCTTTTAACCACATTCCAGTTATCCTGCCGTTCAATCACTTCAAGTGTAGCTGAGCTCTGTAAATCTAGCCTAAATTATGTCCGTAGACATAATATCCTGATGCTAACATAGGTACCGGGACACGTGGATAACACGGATAACGAGACCTCTAACTCTTTAGCTAGGATGGGCTATGAGACCAACTTTTTTGGCACGGAGCCCGTTCTGCCACTCCTTTCTGCAAGCATTAAAGTCACGGTTAGCAAACGGGTTACTCCAACCCACGTGGCAGACTGAGAAAGGCTGCAGATGCACAAAACTGATGTTACCCCCTCATGTCCGACCGAATGTCGCAGATCCTCCTGTCACTAAGCACAAGAGACTATATTCAGCTGGTTGGACTGATGCCTGGTCACATTCTATGGGCGAAGCACATGGAAAAGGTAGGCATCTCAGACAGTGCACTCTGCCCAGTATGTGAAGAGAATGATGAGACGGCGGACCACTTTGTGCGCATCTGCCCGGCCTTCGCTCAAATCAGGCTTGAGATCTTTGGCACTGATGTGTTAAATGGCGACCTCATTGGCACCACAAAATCTACTCAGATTTCGTTGGAGGTCGGGTAGATTTAAAGAAAATTAGAAAGGCGACCCGAGCGCAGTACAATGGACTTAATGTTGTCTGAGTGCTGTACTTGCTAGTTTGTCCCGACAAAAAAATAAAAATCTGCCGGAAAGCATTTCTCTCGAACACTCCCACGCTGGCCTCATTTGGTGTTCTCTGTGCCTGAAATGCTCATGAAATTATGCTTGCATTGTTGGCGCCCAAAGTTCTAAGTCAACAAATCTTCACAAAACGGTTTCCTCGAACAAAAACCAATAGTGCCTCATTGCGTTGATTCTATCCGTATCAGGTTTTAGTGTAACGGAAAAATATTCTTGAATATCGAAGGTCCGAATGTCTCTGCTGCCACCATTTCTAGCTTCGTTCTCTGAGTCGGTGTATTCCATTTTTGTAGTCCCCTCTAGCCGGTTTTGTCCTTCTACTTAACGCGTTGAGTGCCATGTGTGCCGTCGGCTACCAAACTTGATTTACTTTTATTAGGGTACCGTCCATCTCTACTACCGACTTTCACATGTATTGGTTGGTTTGTTTGATATGATAATGATAGTGCCTCCGCGCCATTTTCTTGCCACATCCTCGCTTCCAACAAGTTGTATGTTTATTCCTCCACAACTATATCCGGTACGTGCGATTGAGATACCTTATACGGTTTTATATGTCTATACCGGCCAGCTCTTTGAGGTTTTCATAAAGCGTTTTGCTAAGAGTTAACATCCTCGCCTTCCAAGGAGCAGGACATTCACAGAGGAAGTAGAAGATAGTTTTCTTTTCCTCCGGTTGATTTTTTTTGTTTTTGTCGGGACAATTAGCAGCACTCAGACAAAATGAAGTCCATTGTACTACACTCGAATTGCCTTTTTAATTTTCTATAAATCTACTCGACCTCCGAAAAAATCTGATTAGATTCTGTAGTGGCAAGGAGGCCGCTTCTTAACACATCAGTGCCAAAACCCGCAAGCCTGATACGAGCGAAGGCCGGGCAGACGCTCAGAAAGTGGTCCGCCGTCTCATTCTTCTCTCCATATGCTGCGCAGAGTGCACTCTCTGAGATTTGTGGGTGTAGGTGCGCCACAACGTTCTGCTAACTGAACGTACCAATAGCTCGAATAAAATTTTTTACTTTATTAAAATTAAGTACCTTAAATAGTTGGAGGTTTTACGAGTAATTAATTTAATTTCAATACAATACTCAACTTTTATATCGCAGCTAACTACAACAATTTTACCCGTTTAATGCAAAAATATATATGTAGGTAGTGGCACTCAACGTGTTAATAGCTCTGATTTCCCTTTTACGTCCTCTGTTCACGCTGTCACTCATTAAATAAATTGAAATTCATGTCACCGCGTAAGCGCCAAAAGTCACTGAATTTTCTTCACAAATTTGCCCCAACTCAGGCATTCAAACCTGCGCTGTCGTCAGCTACTCGGCCGCATTGCCGTTCAAGTAAAGTGCCAATTCAACTTTCTCAGCAAGCTTGCGGCTTCATATTTACCTATTCTAATTTGCATGCAGGTTTTTGAAATTTTTTTTTTTTTTTGCATTTTACTCATTTTCTATTTCTATATTATTGTGCTGCCCATAGAAATGCGCTTTCATTTGATGTTTTGCTGAAAAATTTGATTTTTTTTCTTTTTACTTCTTTCATTTCCTTTCAATTCTTTCCATGCCATAGCTCTTCAATGCGCCAATGACGGCTTCGGCTCCGGCTCCGGTTCTGACTCCAGGCATGCTCCTAGTGTCAGTCAGTCATCTGTATGGATGTATGTAAGTGTGTTAGTATGTAGTTGAAGCGAAGAAGGCGCAGCACTGTAAAAATAATAAAAAACTGAAAAAAAAAATGTATAAGAAGAAATAAAAAGAAAGCACACCTGAATGTGGGGAGAGCAAATGCGAAGCGGAAAAAATGTCAACAGCTCCAATTAATTTGAAAAATTGACACAAAAGGCGCGCCCAATGCGCTACCAGTGACGGAGTGGCGGTGATGTTCCCGGTGTCACCAGATCTTGGGTATTGGTGGCTTGGCGCGCTGTATAACTGTGGTTGTGACTGTGATTGTGATTGTGACTGTGGCTGTGCACCTGGCCGGAAATGAAGTGATTTTGAATAGTTAGCGGCAACCAGCAAGCGATGCGCCCCAAATAGGCGTGAGAAGGGGTGGCCAGTCGCAGCAGCAGCAGCCGCAGTGCGGGAACTCAAGTATTTTCCATTTTATTTATTTTCTATGCTATACAACCGCATACTATTCAAATCGAAGCTTTTCTACTTCTACTCATTTTTTCTTCATGTACTTTTTCTTATTCTTGTGTTTTTATTTTGCCCACTCAACAGCGCGCACTAATTTGGTCGTCGCTTTTTCGTGTTGCACAAAAGTTGAAGTGGCCGTAATGGCAATGCCTGGTAATTGCTAACTCATCACGTTGAGTATTTAATTTCAATAATTATTTCGTATGCAATACGAAACGTAATTATGCTAACAATTCTAAGCAATGAAAGGACACCAGCGGTTGGGGACGGGGCAGCACAGCTGGTCAAAATGGCGTAACCAGTAAGGAGCTCAACGAATGTCACTTGAGTGCGCAGCGCATGAATGCAATTCGGGTCCGATTGATTGGTTGAACTTTGATTGGAAAAGTATGAGAGCATACAAAAAGGAAAAGTTAAAGAAACAACCCAAATGCTGTCGTTGATGCTGCTGAGTGGTGGGCGGAGAAAGTAATGATGTATACTTCAGTTGAAAAATACTAATAATTAAGCATTTTTTATTCTTATTTTTTGTGGAATATTAAGTGCGCACTTGAACTCTCCGTTGGATCGTCAATTAATGTGCTTGAAGTGCTTCTTAGCGCGTTACTAATGAATTGGCGGATGTCGGATGTTGATCAACAAGGTATTGAATGGCATGGGAATCTTGAATAAAACGTAAGTGAAGCTAATTATCTTAGAAACCACAAAAAATCATAAAAACAACCACAAACGCAAGTCCAAAAAACAAGCACCTTTTTAAAAATAAATTAAAATAAATATAGAAGAGTTTAATATACCCAAGCTTTACGATGTGTGGCAACTAAGTTCCAGTAATTCAGTTATAACCGGAACTTTCAATATTCCGTCATTCTTCGACCTTAGCGGGAGCATTCCCTTAGCGCCAGCCGAAGTTGGAAGTCGATGGCACCCTTAGTTGGTGTTTCATGAGTGTTTTTCGTAAGTAACTTCCCTAGTGACGACATGAAAATGAGTGAAACATAAGCGAAAATCGAACTGAGTGGATTTCTTAATGCGCTCTCAAATCTCTACGAGGGGTGCCTTTTATATTTCGGGATTTAGCAACCCTGTGTTGCAATCTGGCAACGGACACCTGTATCGCAAAGTTTGACATTTTTTGGTTTTTACGTACTCAGAACGTTTTGAAATACCAGCGCTATTTGTGTTGTTTACAGTAACTTAAAAGTTTCATCTCGGTCCAAAAATGGAATTAAATCGTGAACATTTTCGTGCGATTATTTTTTACAATTTTCGACGTGGATTAACTCAGCAACATTGCATGGATGAACTTAATTCATTTTTTGGCCATGAAGCTCCATCAAGGACCAGTGTTTATCGATGGTATGGTGATGGTGAATTCAATCGTGGTCGTAGTTCACTCCAAGACGAATTTCGTGAAGGTCGTCCAAAATCAGTTGTTGTTCCGAAAACCATTGATGCTGTGCGCGAACTGATATTGCAAGATCGTCATGTGACCTATCGTGAGATTGAGACAATCTTAGGCATTAGTGGGACCAGCATTATTCAATATTGCATAAACATTTGACTGTCAAAAAAATTTGTTCGCGTTGGATCCCACACAATTTGTCAATCGCTCAAAAACATTCTCGTGTCGATTGGTCGAAGGAAATGCTCAAAAAATACGATCGCGGGGCTTCGAAACACGTCTATGACATCGTGACAGGTGATGAATCATCGATTTACGCGTATGAGCCCGAAAGTAAACAGCAGTCGTCTGTATGGGTGTTTCAAGATGAGCCAAATCCTACAAAAGTTGTTCGCGCACGAAGCACTTCCAAGCAAATGGTCGCCTGTTTTTTCGGAAAAACTGGACATGTCGCAACCGTACCACAAGAACAACGCAGAACAGTAAATTCTGAGTGGTACACAACCATTTGTTTGCCAGTTGTCTTCCAAGAAATTAGGACAACCAATCGCCAAAGACGGATCACTCTTCACCAGGACAATGCGAGCTGTCACACATCGGCTCAAACAACTGCATTTTTGAGCACCCAAAACATCGAATTAATGGGTCATCCGCCGTATAGTCCTGACTTGGCACCGAATGACTTCTTTTTATTCCCATACGTAAAAAACAAACTGAGAGGTCATCGTTTTTCGACACCTGAAGAAGCGGTTGTGGCATTCAGAATGCATGTTTTGGAGGTACCTCATTCAGAGTGGCAAAAGTGCTTCGACAATTGGTTCAAACGCATGCAAAAGTGTATAGATCTTCATGGAGAATATTTTGAAAAACAATAAAGTGATTTTCGATGATTAAAATTTGTTTTTGTTCTCTAATCCCGAAATATAAAAGGCACCCCTCGTATGGTCGCGGAAGATTCGAGTATTCGAGTAGTCACTGGAGATGAGATCTGAATATTCGAGTCGAACCCGCAAGAGTGGTCCACAAAATCTGATGTGGAGGAGCGAGGAGCGATCAAACAAAGCAACGATATCCAAAAAGATTAGGTTAGGACAAATCGCTGCCCTTGACAGGAACCCACTTGGGCAAATATTCAAAATTCGTACGGAGGGAGAAAGCAGAAAGAAAGAAACCAGGCAGGTAGAAAAAAAAGAAAAAGGAGATGGATTAAAGAATGACGGTGAACAGGCCGATTCAAGCCACTACTGAATTTCACCAGATGTGTGTGTGGTTTAAGCCCGCAATATCCGCAGGTGTGGCGATGAGTGAGAGCTCAGTTGTCTAAATCTTTGCCCGACAACAGCAGAGCAGCTGAGAAAAAGTTAACTCCATCTCGTCTCCCAGACAGTTTTTATAGAAAGGACTTGAAGCAGTCCCAAGTCTCGCCGCATGGATATCTAACGGACAATGTCCGATAGGGATACCTACCAAGGAAAAGAGCTGTGCCTTTGGTAGCCTTAGAAATTCCCTCGAGCGCCCCCGATCTACCCGTAGCCACAAGGATCTTACGACTTTGCATGTTTGCGCACTAGTCCAGCGCTCGCTCGGTTGATGCGAGGCCCATCTTTCCAGCAGCAGACCACAGATTCCCAAGAGAGTCTCAATCCTCTCACTTTGCGATGAAGCCGTCCCTAGAGCCTCCTGGCTACCCAGCCCAGCAGTTTCCGTCTATGCCGCTGTGACCGGGGTTATCCAAGTAACTAAAAAAAATAAAATAAATAATTGGCGCGTACACTTCTGTTAGGTGTTTGGCCGAGCTCCTCCTCATATTTGTGGTGTGCGTCTTGATGTTGTTCCACAAATGGAGGGACCTACAGTTTCAAGCCGACTCCGAACGGCAGATATTTTTATGAGGAGCTTTTTCATGGCAGAAATACACTCGGAGGTTTGCCATTGTCTGCCGAGGGCCGACCGCTATTAGAAAAATGGCAAAGTGCTTCGTACTGATCTCTATCAAGTTTTATATTGCTTCAGCCGTCAAAAAAAGGCTACGACTATGAAAAATTCGTTAAACCTTGAGTTACCATATTGCGTGATATCTATGCATTAACTAGTCCGGATTTCGTCATCAGTGATAGTAATGATAAGAGCGTTGCTTGTCTATTAGAAAATATAGACCTTTTCAAAATTACTGTTTGTACTCTACAAAGCTTCACAGCTAAGTTCTAGTCCGTCAACTTGAAAGCTGCCAGACGAGTTTGTTAATTGTAGTGAGAGAAAGAGACATTGAGTGCTTCGGACAACTGCTTTAACCACACGACACACTCGTTCTTGGCTCCGAAAAGGGGAGGACGCAGAGATGGTACCTCCATCATTCGTTTTATTCTTCTTCGTCGTTAGTAGCAATTTTCAGCACAATAGAAAAACAATTTTTTTTTTTAAATATACTTATCTGCATACAAAATACTTTTGACCATTCGCTTTAAAACATTTATTCCATGTATTCAGCCATGTCTGACGAACTTAGAAAAATTGTAAACTGAAAAATTTCACAAGTACGGCTAATGCATCAGTTGTTCACTTATTCATCACTTCGAAGCTATTAAAATTTGTCTGTCTGTTTTAGAGCGCTTAAATGAATGTTTTTTCATAACTTAATTTTAAATATCTCTGACGTTTAGGGAAACACTCAGCTAAGTTATTGCTTAAGTGCGTAATTATGTTACCTACACACGCGTAAATCATTTTATACTTAATAAAATATTCCACTTGCATATGTTTGTCAAGTAACCAAGTCAACCGAGGTGCATTAAGTACCAATGCACTTAAGCAAGCTACTTAAGCAACTCTTTTGAAATCATAAAAAAGTACCAAAAATGTTTCAAAAGCTTGCAGTGTACGGAAAAACTGCATACACTTCGTTTTTTCGACAAAAAATATTAATACTACTCACTTACTTAAGCACATACTTAAGCAACTATAGGCCGTCTAATTGGCACCACGCCCTCACATATGCCAACAGCCTGCACCACTTGAACTTTGACCCTTCAAGCGTGCCATGCCAGCACAAAGCTCAAGTCAAAGCGCCAAGAAATTAAAAAATGAAAATATAAAAAGTAAAAAATAAAAAATGCAACGAAATCTCCGCTCGAAACTCTTACAAATTATTCGCTCAAAATGTATGCAAATCCAGCAGGTCGCATTAGTGCACCATCGTCAGTTCTACTTTTTGTTCTGCGTATTTGAAAAAAAATTCCTTTCATTTTGGTTGTTGTTGTTTTTGTAATTTGCTTACATTTACAATATGTACTCTCGAGCAGATGCTGCTCGGATAAGCGAAAGAAAAAAATTGTGTAATTAGAAAATGACATGTAACGCATTCGAGTGTAAGTACTCATGCATTTACCTAAGTATATAAGTGCATATGTATGTGTGTGTGCGGAATGAGAAGCTGACATTTTTTATTAACACACACACAGAGCAATAGGAAGTACCAAGCACTCCTGGGTGTTAGGCGGTGCGCCTCTATATTTATATGCCTGTATGTGTAAGTACTTACCCACATGCATATGTACTTATAAGCATGCATACATGCACCAATATAGCCCACTTCAATTTATCAGCTTGCATTGACAAAGTCAGTCGCCCTCCCCTTTCGCCACGACGCAGGCATATTTTTCCTCCAGTCGCCTTTGTTGCTTTCCTTCGATTGTGCGCCAGTGAGTTGAGCTGTGCAGGGCTGTGCTTATTGAATCCTAACGTTTGTCCTAATGATGTTGTTGTCATTACACTCGAGCCTGTCAAGCATGTCTATGAAAGCCTATGACAATTGAAAGCACTCGCTTGGCTTAAGCCGAACGCCCAAGGGGCTGGCAGAGGGCGTAGGATGAAAAATAATATTTTTTTTGCTGCAAAAAAACAGAAAAAGTTAGAGCAAAAATTGTATTTAAAACATATTTCATTTTTGCCTCGTCGTTTATGTTTTGAAAAACTCCAAAATCCGATTAGCAGTAATATTACCTGGTTACATGGGTGGTTTTATATAAACTAGAAGTGAAGTACAGCTTCTTACGCGAGCCGCGCTATTTATTTTATTATTCCATTCGCCTCACAGAACGGGCTGCTGACAAGTGAGACAGCTGACAAACAGACAAGCAGTGGAGCGCGTGAAAGTCATAATAAAAACTTTCATCACACCAAATCTTTTTTTCCACTGATTAGAAGAGCTATTCAGAAATAAACTTAGGTGATTAATTTTGCTCCCCAACAGCAACAGGAAGGCTCCTCTCAACAGTAGCAAGAGATCGCCCACTAAATAAAGTTTTAGCTCTAGAAAATAAAATAGTACACGAGTAGTCATTCCGAAGCTCATAAAAACTCCCGGTATTTCTGTTGCTCCACTTCCAGAGCAGTTACCTCACCATTCAATTGGTGTCGAAAAATCCAGGTTAAACTACAAACTGTTGACAATAATAGAACCATCATCATCATCCATCATAGTAATATTTAATATTTAATAAGAGTACGCTTGGCTGATTACTGGATAACTAAATGAAGCGGTGTCAGCTCGAGCATCACCTCCATCGCAGCTGTGAGGCCAGTCCGTAATGCTCCCATGATGCGCACGCATTCTAAGCTCTGGAACTTAGTTAGCGCTGCCCGCACTGCCGAAAGAGCGACTCTCGATGCCCATGCAACCGCTCCATATGTTATCATTGGCCTTATTATCGGAACGTGCATCCATCTTAGGATTCCTCGGCTACAACACCAAGATTTTCCTGCTAGACGTTTGCAGATCATAAGAGCTTTTGTTGATTTGGACAAGGTTAGGTAGGTAGGTAGGTAGGTCGGGTGGCTGTCGTAACAACACACTTAGACCTTTCGCAGGTCCATTGTGATACCACTGGAGCTTATCGTAAACAAGCAAAGCTTCGTTAGTTTTAGATACGCTATGTCCGCTACATCGGTTAAAAATGCCGTATCAAGAGTGCACAGCCTCCTCATAGCTAAGCTTTCACACTCACATAAAAGGTGTCTGACTGTTTCCTCTTCTTCTGTATTAAGACAGCATCTACAGAAATCGAAGTACGGGAGTCGTAACCTTCTAGCGTGGATGTGTATTAAACAATGACCAGTTAATACCCCTATCATTTTTCTTATAGCTTCTCTGTTAAATCTTTACAAGATTTTCGATCGACCGCTTGGACAAGGTTAATTCGGTATGAATAATATTAGTAGATTCGCAATGAAGAAGGTATACGCTCTGGAATTTTGTTTCATTTCTATATTTTAAAACTGCCTCAAACACCATAGGTCCTTTCTCGAATCTGATATACTGATAATTGTGCTCTAACGACATTGGCTCAAAGTATTGGTGAATTTTGCTTGAAAAAGAATAATCATCGTTCCGAATGGTTTTACTTTTTCACGTCAAGCCACACTATTCCCACCCCTTCAAGTTTGTATATAAGTGGCGCTATATGTACTGTCCCTACAGGCAAGACATCCAGCTGGGCATGTTCATGTTAACTCATACATTGATAAAAAAAATATGTATGTATCATTTTGTACATATTGTATAAGCATGTCATCATTGCTTTCAATATTTTTGCTCACTTCTAAGCTGGCTATGGCTGAAAAAGCAAAGAAAGAACAGTAGAATTGTACCTAAAAGCAAAATATACTCGTACAATAGTATTAACAGAGAATACTCCAGATGACAGAAACTCCAACGTGTATTCGTATGATGGCAAAGTTATAGGCTAGATGAAAACACAGACAAGTATAAGTGACATCTATGATACATATATATACATATATATATATATATATATATATATATATATGGTATATGTATGTATAAGTATTTATATGTAGGAATGTGGGATGCTATTTTAGAAAAGAGTGCCGTAAGCCAAATCAACTATCAAGAAAACTATTAGGGGCACAACTAAGTTTTCGCTGTGCTTTTGATGAAAATACAACTTTATTCTGAAAAAACGGTTACAAGTGAACCATGAAAGTATTGCCCATCGCTGGCTACTACTTTTCCCCATCTTACTGTTAGTTCTCGTACACCGTCGCGGTAAAACTGTTCATCTTTTGAGGCTATCCACGGATCATGCCATTTTTTGATGTCTTCACAATGAATTGAACTGCTGGTCAGCTAGACCGTGTACCATCGATCGGAACAGGGGATAATCGGACGGCGCAATATCTGGAGAATATGGCGGGTGGGATATGATTTCCCATTTCAGTGTTTCCAGCTAGGTTTTAACGGGTTCGGCAACGTGAGGCCGAGCGTTCCTTTTTTGCCGCTGGAGCAATTGTTCACAGACAAAACAACGACGTTCAACATCCCTTGGTTTTAAGTCCCTGACCTGTTTCTGAATCATTCCCAAAGCATGCAATCACTTGGAAATGACTTGGCGGGTAACTCCTAATACTGAAGCAAGCTCTTCTTGCGTTTGACAAGGATCCTCATTGAGCAATTCCTCCAATTCAGCGTCATTGAAGGTTTTTGACCTTCCTTCACGCGGACGGTCGTCCACATTAAATTCGCCATCTTTGAAGCGGCGGAAGCAATCTCGGCACATTTTTTCACTTAAAGCAGCATCTCCATCAACTTTTTGTAGCTCTCGATGCGATTCAGCCGCCGTTTTTTTTCGAATGAAAGAGGAAAGTCAACACTTCCCGCAAATGACGATTATTCGGCACAAAATCAGACATTTATACAAAACCAAAAGTATATGATACCAAAACAAAATCACTAATGTGTCGAAGCAGTTTGTTTACCAAATGTCTAAGCTTGGTTTATGACGTTTAGGTTATGTTAGAATCGACTAGCACACACTGACTTGACAAACAGCGGGAACTTAGTTGCACACCTAATACAAAAATATTTACATATAGCAGAAAAGCTCGAACTATAACTCTAGCTTGAGCCGATTTAGTATAATGAAAATTTATGATTTTTTAATTCAAATGTTATTATAATAAAATACAAATGCAAATATATTTTGAAAACACATAAAATTATGATTACTGCAGTCGCAAGCAAGGTTAGGTTAGTTAGTGCTGGCTGATTTGTAAAAAGATCTCTCTTAGACCTCCAGGCTCCATTGTGTTGCCAGTGCTAGGTATATTAAGAGTGATCACTTAGAGGTATCAGATTTTAAATTAAAATAAAATAGCGAAACTTCAAATCAATTGGGCAATGTTTATTATTGTTGTGTGGAATTAAAGATAATCCCTTTGAAATGTTGTCCGGAACGGCGCCGTAATTCGGCCATCCCTTGGCTCCAATTTTTAATGACTCGACGGAGGAATTTGGTCGGTATCCCATGAATACCTTTAGTAATGTTTGCTTCCAATGCCTCACTCGGGCCTGTTTATCCTCAATCCGTTTAGGCTTTACAGACCCACAAATAAAAGCCCAAAGTTGTGATATCACACGATCTTGGTGGCACATCCACTAGTCTGAGACGAGAGATAAATTTCGTACTACAAAGACGACGCAGTAATTCCATTGTTTCATGAGTTGCAAGGCCAGTAGCGCCGTCTTGTTGGAAGCAAATGTTGTGGAGATCACGGGCTTCAAATTCCGGCATCAAAAAGTCGTTTGTCAAGGCGGGATGGCGTTCGTCATTCATCAGCCTCATCTTTGAAGAAATATGCTCCGATGATTCCTCCAACCCATAGGCCGCACCAAAGGTTTGTTTTTAATGGATGTACTAGCTGTTCTTGAATGGTTTCGGGTTGCTCTTTAGCCCAAGTACGGCAATTTCGCTCAATTGTCCGATTTGTAAACGTTGTTGAGACTGTAAGTCTTTCCATGAAGAAATGTCAATGAATACTGAAAGAAATTATATATTTAGTGTGACAGTAGTCACGCGTGATCTGTCAAAAAACCTCTACTGGAAAAAGTACCTCCAATCTGATCACACTTGGATTATTATTTTATGTAATTCTTCATGCACGTTTCGCCAGTTTTGCCGTTCAGCCTTTTGCCAGCAAAATCCTTCAGGGATGAAAAATATGTTGATCTTAGGCATATTTGTCGGGTCCTACAAAAAACAGGACAGTGTGCAAAATAGGTGTTCCAAAGTACCTCTAACATTCGCTTCGTTGCATTTGTTACACGCATCGCTCTGGTCTAATCCCATTTTGGCTGCGTGATGTGGGATGAGAGAGCGTCCCGTCAGTACTCCAACCCAAAATATTGGTATTTTCTAGAGAGTGATAAAATAAAGTTTGTAGCTTTCGTATTCTAAGTCCTTAGCATGATTTTGGCAGATTTGTACGAGGTTGAGTGTTCCCATGTCGACTGCGTTTCCAGAGCTAGTTCCTCATTTAGTTCCGTTTTCAGAAAGGAAAGTGATGTCTGACGTGCTCAATCTCGGCCAGCGAATATCTGTCTTAGCGAGCTCAACGGCTCTCTCATTGTCTTCTATTCCTTTGTGTGCTGATATCCAATAAATAGTGAACTGCGCATTTGAGTAGAGTTCATCCATTTTGGATCTGCATTGTTGAACACATTCCGAGTTTGTACAAGGAGCCATAATTGCTTTAATAGCCGTTTGGCAATCAATGAAAATGTTCGTCCGAGTATTAAGAGGGTTTAATTCCAGAGCCCATTCAGCGTGCATTAATTTCAGCTTAAAATAAACGACATTAATTAGGGAGTCTCGGCAGGCAATGGCAAACCTCCGAGTGTATTTCTGCCTTGAAAAAGCTCCTCATAAAAAATATCTGCCGTTCGGAGTCGGCTTGAGTGTGTAGGACTCTCCATTTGTGGAACAACTTCAAGACGCACATCACAAATAGGAGGAGAAGCTGGGCCAAATACCCAAAAAGGTTGTACGCGCCAATTATATATATTTATAAATAGAATTAGGGAGTCTGAAAGAGTTTTGAAGACCAAATTGCGGCCAAAAGACAGCAGCTCTAACTACTTCCGCCATTTTGAACCCATCTGTAAGGACCTTTCTGTCATCCATTTTGATGCTATCCCTTTGCCAAGTTTAACTTGTGGAAATACGTAGTCTGACCTTCCGTTTGTATCCAAAATGTTGGTGTGACCAAAAAGTCTCTGTGAGGCTTTGTCCTGACATCTTCAGTCTTAGAGCAGATCTTTTGGCTTCGTTTTTACTACTAAATTTAATTGGATGCCAGTGGAGAATTCTTTCTATTGCCGCTCTTGGAGTTGGGCTCATAGTGCCGGTTGCACATATTCGAGTTGCAAGCAAAATTTTACTGAGATTTCTTCAAATCTGCATATTGCAGCAAATTTTTCAAGCCAGCATTCTGAATTCCACTACCATTTTAAACTCCACAAGCTTCATTTTAGCCAATAGCAGAAAATATTTGCAATAGCGCTTAAGCTAAGCGAATTATGCGCACTTTTAATGTACTTGCGCCTGCGGATTGGCTTTAAGGTTTTGCATCATTTTGTTATATGGCCGCTCTAACACACAAAAGCTCACTTGGTTATTCAATTTAATGTCTTAGTTCATGCTTAGCCATTTAAATAGACATATGTACAAGAGTATGTGTGTGTGTGTCACACATATGTACTACAAATATATGCAGGTATGTGTAAGCTTACTTGTTGGTAATCTTCTTCATTTCCCCCACATCAACTTGCTTTCATTACTTTTTCTCCACTTTATGTACTTACGCCAATGACAATTGTAACAAATAGTTGTCAGCTTTTTGTTATCAGTATTTCATTTTGCAGTTTTCCCCCATTGTCTGCATTTGCTCGCATTTTTTGCCATTTTTTCAACAAATTTTCCTCACCAATTTCTCATCTTTAGTTTTTCACAGTTTTTTTTTGCTATGTTTTCGGCTTGATTCTTTTGGGCCTACTGATACAATGAAAGCACAAATCCAAGTATAAAGAAGAAGAGCAGAAAAAATTGCGAAAAAACTTTGAGAAAAGAAAAAGTTATTAAAAGTGGGCAGCGAATTGGGAGGAAATGAAATACATTCGCAAATAGTAGCTTGAGATTTTTTGTGTCTATAGAAAATGACGAGCATGGCCTTTTACATAAGGGTCTACTTACATATGTGTGTACCAGGATATATGTATGTGCATGCTTTTGTAGTAGTGCACTACAGCATTATTTTCTTTTCTTTTTTTTTTGTATTTTTTTCCGAAGCAAGTCATCCAACTGTGCGACCTGAGTTGATGTCACTCAAATATCAAGGCAAGTCTTGTGGACAAAAGAAGCGAAGCTGCTTTAAAGGACGTGGGTGCGGTCGAGATTTATAAACAAAAACAAACTTTGGTAAGTATGTGTGTGTGTACATAAAATACTTACATACATACATAGATAAGCACTCGCCTTATGCTTAGCGTATTGCGCATTTCCAAGGTGCGCCTAATAAGAAAATATGAAGTAAGGCGGAAATTCATCAGAAGAGGCAAATATTTTTCTGTGATAAAAAAATTGCCGATTTCTAAGATCTTAACTGTACATACATACATTAACATATAAATGAGAAAAAAAATTGCTAACCTAGTTTTTTGCTACTGTATTAGGGTGACATACGGCCGCCGTAGCCGAATGGGTTGGTGCGCGACTACCATTCACAGAGAGAACGTCGGTTCGAATCTCGGCGAAAACACCAAAATTAAGAAAAACATTTTTCTAATAGCGGTCGCCCCTCGGCATGCAATGGCAAGCCTCCGAGTGTATTTCTGCCATGAAAAAGCTCCTCATAAAAATATCGTTAAAATGTTGATGCGTTATGGAGAATTTAACTCAAAAGCCTACAGAAAATATTTTTGTATAAAAAATAAATATATGATAATAAATAAAAATGCCGAACCTAATTTTTTTCACACATGAATTAAGGTTTCATCACACTTGTTGAGCTTTAAATAAAAAAAAACAGATTTTTGTCTAAATTATATTTAACAAAAAAACTCCGAACATAATTTTTCACAAATATATACATATATTAAGGTTTTATCACACTCATTAAATACAAAACGTGTCGAGCCTAATTTCTAATTTTTCTCACATATGAATTAAGGTGTCACCACACTTGTTGAGCTCTGTGTGCTAATTAATTTGTTCTGAGTTCTAATACTTCATAGTTAACCCTTTCGCGATATTGTTGCCATATGGCAACAGTAAACTTTAAAAGGCCGTCAACACTCTCTTGTAAAAAACATCAACTTTTTTGTTACATATTTTCAAAAACTGAAGTTTAGTGGTTAAACAGAAACAAAATAAATAATAACGGCCCATTATATATCGGTAATACAACATTTTTAAAGAAAGCCTTCTGGCATATAGCACTTCACTCTGAAATTTGTATTTTGCATTTTTAGATTTTTGAGGCATTTTGGGCACATGTTTTCAACAATTTTTAAATAAAGTATATAGAAAAATGTTCAATCTGTCATTTGGCATATAAATATTTTTTCGCTCGCCGCTTTAAAAGCTGTGCTAATTTTTAAAACTAAGCTTGTTGCCATAGGCAACAAATTTCTCGTAAGGTGTTAACTTGCATTTGCAAGAAGAAGTTTATTTGCGATTGAAACGATTACAAAACATTTGTTCCCATATGGCAACATTAAAAAAAAGCACTTAACCAAAGAAAAAAAAATAAAAATTATTTGTATTGTTATTGGTCCTAAAATAAATACTCAGACAAAAATAACAGCATTTTTGATGTTAAAGATGCACCTTGCACAGACAAGGTCGTCGTCGAAAATGTCGATAAAATCACAAAAATAATCGAAGTTGACCCGCATGTTAGTAGTTGTAACATCGTCCGGGAGCTAAAAACCGACCATAAACCAGTTTTGAGCGATTTGCGCAAAAATTTTTAGGCAGAAATATTGGATTTCTTTTTACCCCAAACTAATGCATCGGAAGCTTATGAATTTGAGCACTTCCTCAAGGTTTTTGTTTCATATCGCCAATAGATTTAGAGTCGCACCTCCTTAGTGTGGAAGCCTTCGTCTTGCGAGAGCTACACCATCACAGAGGATTTGAATGTTGGATTCTCTGGTATTTCATTGCCCAGCTCGCGAAAACGGCAGTCTCTTATTTCTACTAATCTTACTTTCCTGAAAGATATCGAATACTACCATATAATTTGATTTGCATTATCAGTATAATATTTATTGTTTATGGGAAGTCAAAATGTAATACACTCTCATCACGAAATTCAAACATTTACATATGTACTCAATAATTCTTTCTTTTTTTTTTGGTTTCTCTTATTTTCCTAAATAACAAAATAATAACCCCATAACTGTAACTGTCGTACAATCCAAACGAAAGAATTGGATGAAGATGCAAAGAAAAAAACAGGCCAATAAATATTTATTGCACGCTACACATATCTATACAACATAGAAAGAGTAGAGGTTATAAGATATATTATTTTTACATAAATTATCAGCTTCTTTGTCAGAATCGATTAACCTACGTTCTTTCGTTTCGGAATAAATGCAATAGACCGAAATCTTCAGAAGTAGTTAATGGAGTGATAAATGCGAATTTAACAACTCCATGCGTAACAAGGTGGAACTCGCTTTATGATTCCGTAAATAAGTTACTGGAGCACAAAACCAATTTAACGGAATTGTGTTTCCGTTTAAAAATTCCTACCATTCTCAGTGGTGAGCTTGAGTACTTAGAGGAATACGTAAAGCTTATGAGACCTATTGCAGAAGCAATCGACTTCCTTCAGGGTGAAAAGACCATGTATTTTGGTTATTGCATACCCACTATAGTGTCCTTAAGAATAAAAATGCGTCGTTTGGAGCCTAAAAGTTTTAAGTAGTTAACCGAAAGTAGCAAAAAAATGCATGAAGCTTTGCTTAAAAGATTTGAAAAGTACTTCCTGATTCAGCCTGACGCTTGGGATGCTGTTATTGCCGCTACTTCTGTCCCTGACATTAAGTTGCGATTTGTGAAAGCTCTTTTAGAAACAGCTAAAACGCAAACACAAGAGGAAGTTAAAAAAATGTTCAACACTTATGTGGTCAAGTATGGAAAAGTAGCCTGTGCCAAAACTCGTATTCTACCTCAACCACCTCAAAAAACATTGTTTGACTTCGGGGATGAAAGTAAAGGTAAACTTTTTACACTTGGTTTTCAATTAAATATTTGTTTTATGCATATATTTGCTTAAATAGATATTAGCATGCAATGTGGTTCCGCTGACTCGGAAAATTATCTTCAAGAAACGCTCTTATACCTGGCCTAACGAAAAGAAACAACAAGTTGCCTAAATAAATATCAGGCTATTAAAAACGTATTTTTAAAATATAATACCCCATTACCGTCATCTGCACCTGTAGAACGGTTGTTTTCATTCGCTGGAATTGTAAATCGGTCCAGAAGGCAAAAGCTCAGCGATGCAAATTTTGAAATGCTTGTGTTAAGAAAGGCTAATAGCTAATAGCAAATCAAATTATATTAACAGTATTTTTACAGCAATTTTTTTCAGTAATGAGTAAAAAAATATTTTTACTGCAATTTTTTTCAGTAATCAGTAAAAGAATATTTTTACTGCAAATTTTTTTCAGTAATCAGTAAAAGTTTACTGGTAATGAAAATTAAATTGCAATATCAGTAAAATATAATATTTACTGCATTTTTACTGTTACTGCAAAGTGCCCACCTATGAATACTACAATGTCCCACACAGTATCCATTGAGAGTTCCCAATACCTGTCAATCCAGGTTTTTTCAGTCTGCTTGATCTTTTTCTAGAAGGAAACCTAAGCTGTTTTGCCTGCATCTATCCTAGACTCTCCATCAACTGTCCTATGAATTCCATGTCTTCCCAGTCCCAACTTCAATTTCTAACTTTTCAAGGCCATACTACAGGTTGTGAAAAGTTCAGCTTTGTTGGATACCTTTATAATCTCGAAGCGTTTTTAAACAAAGAAATAATTGATATCAAATCCATATTCAATCAATGCTTTGAACATGAAATGTCAAGAAATATGTCAGAATAAATGTCAGAAATATTATCAAAGAGGCCGTCACACCAATGGTATGTAAGGTCTTCTCCCACTAACACCATAACATTCCTTCCCATCGGCTGATTTCCACCCTGGAACCGCGTAAGCATTTCGTCAAAGTGGAGCCGTGTATACTGATACAACAGGCTCCTGCGTCCAGGTTCCGCTCCTGTGGGCGTATGGAGACTTTACGCCATCGATAGTACCCACTACTCTCACTGCGCTTATAAGCGGTAGTAGAGGAAATAATACACCGGAAAATGCGCAATAATTCGATACTTATAAACTATTGTCTTGCCTTCTGTTTGATGATGTACTGAGTGATTAACTCTTCATCAGAATAAACATTTCTCCTCTGAGGCTTTGTTTTGTGTCAATCCCAACCAAACTCAATATCCTGTGATGTTCGCCTTCTCACATTAGCCCGCTCTCTAACTATTGTTCGGGAGCTATCTAGAGAATACTTGCGTAAAGTCTGGAAATTGTGAGCTTCTTGGACGCAGAAGAATGGTCCTAGGCACTTCTAAGTGAATGGCAATCAGATACTTCTCCCACTTGCGTGGACTTTTACACATCGGAACCAATCAACGTCAGCGAATAAAGATACAACACCTTTATTGGTTGGGTCATGTCGCCCGAATGGAAACAAATGCACCGGCTCTGAAACCAGGGTGTTGGTAAGCAGAGGCAGAGGAAGACCTTCTCTGCTTTGGAAAGATCAGGAGGAGAAGGACTTGGCTTCACTTGGTGTTTCCACCTGACTTAGCACGATAAAGAAAACGACTGTTAAACTCGCCTAAAATCGCGGAAGCGATTATCGCGCCAATCAAGAAGAAAAAGAGTGATTGACTCAAGCATCTGTATCTTTCGTCGGTCTGTCTAAAAGTGTTCATCTCCACTGCCAAACTGCTTCTACTGCAGCTGTCGTTGCTGTTGCTGCTGAGGCTTCAACTCCCAGTCAATGGGCCTCGACACGCCTGTAGCCTGGAACGTTTTTGCGACATCCCATTTAGCGATGGACGAGCAGATATCCGGCACAAATCTTGTGTGGGACGGTGGATGTTCAAATGCCAAGTACGACAGACACAGGCTTACTTGAAGCCAATATGAGCTTACTCACTTTTCCGCCAAGCGGTCCGACTTTGTTTCTAACTCTATTGGCAAAGTCTCTCTGCAGAGAAGATGGTGAAACGTCTAAATAAGCAATAAATGCGGAAAAATGTGTGAATGTGTGTGTATATACAAAATATTTATGCTACTTAGTGCTGATCCTCTGAAAAAGGATCCTTTTTCACCGCCAAACGGCTTATTAACTCTTTAAACTGTTTGTTTGTTCTTTATCTGCAAATACTTTTGAAAAATTCAATTGTCGCAATTGCATCGAATTGTCGTGATTTAGTGAAATGTATCCTTTCCTTTCCTCTCACATTTTTGCAAACAATACCAAAATCCTGCGCTATTCCAACAAGACAGCGTTCCAAACCATTAAGCAACTGAATATCAGCAAGATAAAGTGGCTCGTATCGCGAGAAGGAAATATTGGAATAGAAAAAAGAAGTGTTTAGTTTCACAGTCACATATACATACATATACACATACACACTTATATATATACTTGTACATATTATTACACAGCTATGTAGGTGAGATCAAACGTAGGCAAGCCTCACCTGCCTGAGGCGCCTGAGCGCAGTTCGCAGCGATCATTAAAGACAATCCTAGCATTGTTTTGTTTGTGTTGTTGTAACAATTATTGCAGTTATTTTTGTAGCCGTATCATTTGATCAGCCTAACTGGGTATTTGTGTATTTTGCATTTGCTCGCAATCTCAATGCGACGATCAAAGGTTCATGGCTGAGGCTGAGGCAGAGTGCAGTGGCAGTGATGAGTAAAGATCAGCTGATATCCGAACTCTATGAGAAGTGCAGTATAAAGAAAGTATAAATGAGAGTACAAAGAAAATAATGAAAGGTGAGTTTTTGTGATTTCGTACACGAATAAGAATTTCTGTAATTGCTGCTTTAATTGCTATCGCTTTGGTTGTGGATCAGAGAAAAAGAAACACTGTTTTGCCAGGGGAAATGTTTTCGAATTTTTATTTGAAGCAAAGAATAATCGAGTAAGTTTTAAAGGCACTGATGTGCAAGATTTGTAAAGTAAACCAGAGAGCCCATTTAAGGTGGTTCCACAGCTTCTATGCTTCATTTGTCCTAAAAAAATTGTACCTTAACTGTGCAGGATAAAAATTCAATAAGGAAATTTTCTGCTGTCACTTTGAATTTTTAAAATCCCAAATATCCACCGCCTTATAACTTGATTTTCGTATGGATAGATCCCAATTCGATGTATTATTCACATATCTGAAATATTTGTAAATTTTCTCATTATCTTACAATATTACAGGTGGTGCGTTACACTGGAATCCTCACGGAAGACGTAGGCGCGAGAGGCCAGCCAATACTTGGAGACAGCAGGTAGAAACAATAGTGCAGAAATCAGGTCATTCCTGGAGACAAATTAAATTTCCATCTTTAAGCAAATCAAATCATAATATTATATATTTGTTGAAGCCGTATGTTCCAATATGTTATAAATATATATTAGTTTGGGGAAAAATAAATCAATTATTTTCTCGGTAGATGGCTGTAGTGATCGATATCTCGCAAAGTATCGACCAAGCAATTTAAAGCTTTTGCTCGTTGTCAAGGCGACATTTCACACAAAACAAATTCATGTGCTGTTTTTTGTTTGTTCTATTCAGTTGTGAGTTACAGGGTGTTCACCTATACTAATACAGTAGCAGCAAATTACGTGCAATCTTGGTTTCGTCGATTCCGTTAAGGGATTTTTGGTATTAAAGATGCAGGCCTGTCGTCGAAAATGTCGATAAAATCACAGAAATAATCAGCATGTTAGCAGTCGTAGCATCGCCCAGGAGCTAAGGATCGACCATTAAACAGTTTTAAACCAATTGTGCAAAATAAAAAATAAAAATTACGATTTTCATTTTCCCCAAATCACATATTTAATTTGGTTTGCGCAGTGATTTGTTTTTAGTTCTTTTCAGTCCGTAATCCGATGAGGAGTTCAAACCTTAGAGTGAAGTAGAAAATTGAAATTATTATCGATTACGAGAAAACAGGCCGCCAGTAGGTATGTTTTATTAATCAAAATTGTCAACATAATGTTTCCAAATAAAAAATAAATAATTCAGCATGATTCAATTCAAGGTGGATTTAATAAGGTGGCAGCATTCACCCAGCTGAATTTTTCACCGTAGGTATGGCTTACGTCAAAATGATATGCTTTGTTTGTATGTATTGGTATGTTTACATTCGTATGTTTACATTTGCTTGCTGATTTTGACATGATGCTTGCACTAAACGCAACAACAAATACATGTAGGGTTTTACTTATATGTGTTTGCTGTCACCTGTAATAAATTCGCCTTGATTCAATTATAGAAGGTTAGGTAAGTAGTGACAAGGGCGCTTTGACACTCCCTTATATTTATTACGAAGGATGGACAAAGTGGGAAAAATGTTTTCCCCTTGCCTAAAGGTAGGTTAGTTCGTAGTTTTAGAACAAACATTAGTATATTTTTTATTACAAGTTTAGCAGTTTATATTTTAAAGTTTGTTTACCTTAATATATATACTTGGCCCTAATATTAGTAAGTGTTGGGAATATGTATACATATGATCTGAAACAAATATTTCATATAATAATATAATATAATTCATAAATTTACGTTAATCAAATGCAATGAGAAAAATTGCGGAAAGTGGCTCGTATGGGTGTTCGAACGCTGCTCTGATTCGAGCAGATATAGGGACGTTGAACTTGCGCAGACACCGAAAGCCTGTAAACCAGAAGTCTTAAAAATTGTTAACTTCAAATATTTCATCCATGAAATTGTCCGAAGAACCACATACATATGACAATGCTAGTAAACAAAATAAGCTTTTGTGTAGCTTTATTAAAAAGAAAACGACGCACAGAAGTCATCTATATGAACGTAAATGTACGTTTCGTAACTGTTTTCACACACTTTTATTCCTGAAATAAATACTGACTTTTAGCATCTTTTATATGTTATATTATGCACTGCTATTCAGCTGGGCTCGTATTTTCTTAATGATTTGTTAAGTTTTTTTATTCTTTGGTGCATACGCATTTTGAAAAAAAGTTTTTTTATGTCCATGCTGGCACTTATGTGTGAAGACAGTTTTAAAAGTTGCTCCAAATAATTTGGAATTTTTGAAATTTGGTCGCCATTCAAGTTACGAAATACAGATTCCATCTGTTTTATCAGATTTAGGAAATTTTTTGTTGGCTTTGTTAAAGCACCCCTCGATAATTCGTCGATCCATGTAAACGTAGGCTTATTGGAAACATATTCCGTTAAGCCTAGTTTACGTACGATATAGCCTGCTATATATTCTAAGGCGTCTTCGTGCAAGCCATTAAAATTTTCTTCTTGTCCTACTTCATTAGGAAATGCAAGCTCAGTGGAAAACAAAAATTCCTCAGAAACCACCTCATCATCACTAAGGAAAGTCCTTAAGCGTTCCGTTGAATCGTCATTGAGGCGAAGCCACTCGGTTTCATCCGTCTCTACGTTTCCACGAGAAGCGAAGCTTTCCGTATTACGGGCTATAATTAAATCATGTTGATAAATACATTAATGTCAAACATTTACTATATATTATGCTTAAATATTATCTAGCAAATATTTCCGCAATCTATATTTAAATTGAAGTGGACTTGGGTTTCGCTCGCATCGCTCCAAAAAAGTGCTCAATTATATCTTGATTTAATCGGTATGTCAAGATGTACTCCATGCCATACCTTTCCTGAACATACCGATGTAAACTTCTTCAACTTTTGCAACCATTTTCGAATCGTGGATTCGCAAGGGTACGGAAAACCATTTTTACACAAGTGGACATAGGCCCTTGGCCCAGCTGCGTGAAGAGCAATCGCGGAGGAAATGTCTTGCCATGACCAGTGGACGTTCTTTTGCGGATCTACAATTTTTCGGATTTGTCCCTCCGTAAAAATTAATGATAAGTTCGCTTTAAGTTTTTCGAACTCTTTGATTCGCGTTCGCAATTCTTCAATTTGCATTTGAAGATCTGCCACACGACAATCTTCATAAGACCTAAAGCAAAAGATTAGCTTCAAGAGGTTTTTATTATATAATTAATCTTTACTCGGTTTGGGTCGAGGCATCGACAAATTTGGAAGCAGTTACTTGAGTTTCATCCTATTCAGATAGGGTTTCCACTGCTATCGGTAACGCATCTCCTGATAACCTAACCCTTTTTGCATCTGAACCAGGGTCAAAAATGCAAAGAGCTAATTTTCGAATATGGGTTTAAATCGACGCCGCACGATTTCGACCACATTTTTCTTTTCATTACGTTCGTTGGAACGTGGAACATTTTTATTGCTTCTTGAGTCCATGTTTTATGACACAAGGCGCAACTTGCTTTTGGCATAACCTTATTTAAATATTTCAACCAAAAGTTAAAATTGTTGCAATTCATATAATATTTTTAATTAAATGATGTAAGAAAAAATACTTATAATGCGCATCGAGTTTTCTATTTTATTTCATGTTTTATTAGTCTTTCTATACTGACTACAAAATCTTAATGCATAATCTTATTTAAATATTTTTAATTGAATGTGTTTTTGCGCGAATTATTAACAAAAAAATACATATAATAAAGGGTTTTCCTCTTTAAACTGTAATAAACATCCGATCATTTACATTAAAAATAGCATTTTTCTTTGAATATCAAAATAACACCTCCTATTGGAAACCCCTTTATAATTGTTCTCCAAAAAATATTAGAAATAGATAATTTACAAATACAATATTATAACTTACGAGTATTTAACGATATAAAACGCGTGCGAATATTAGACACGGGGGTGCAGACGCAGGAATGCTGAATTTGCTCAGAAATCAAAAATCTGCAAATCAAAAGTATTAGAAGAAGATAACTTGCAAATACAATGTTATAACTTACGTATATTTACAGGTATACGATGCTGGAATTCTATGATTGTTATTTCGAAATACTGCACTTGCGCGTATATGAACACCTGCAAATAAAAGCTTTTAAAAACAATTTATTTACGATTTACGAATTTACTTACTTGAATGTTTCCAATTAAATAAACGGTTTTTAACTAATATGAATAAAGCAACGTGTCAAAAATGGAAACAGTGTTGCCGACCAAATAATTTGCACCAAAAGTTTAGTTTTTACTACAATTCAAAAATTTGTTTGTGAAATAGGTACTTTTTTTGTAAAGAAGCAACACGTTTTCAAATAAGGGAGCCGATATGTCAAGAAGGAGCGAGAAAGCTGCTTACTTACCTAACCTTCTATAATTGAATCATGATAATTCAGTACATTTGGTATAATGTCATCACGGCAGAATGTTGACGAGACAAACCTTTTCTTCAGAGCAATCTCAAACAAATCTTCAGCTATAAAAACTGAGGTATTTTGTGCAAAGGCTTACTGTTCTATTTCGCGCAATTTTGGCAGGGGCAAAAGAAAAACTACTTCACATTGGGAAAGCTGCTCATCCAAGAGCGTTCGCGTCAGTTGATATTGAAAAACTTTCTATACATTGGCAGTAAAATAAGAAGGCATGGATGACACGTGAAGCGATGGCCTAAAATGTGTTTGTCATCATGGTTTGCAACTCCAAATTCAATCGAAAAACTGAGTTGCAAAACAGAAAAATACTATTATTTCTGAACAATGCAGCATCTCACTCTCGTGTTTAAAGAATAGCAAAATAATTTTTCTTCCTGTTAATATGATTTCAGTTTGCCAGCCTTAAGAGGAAGAAGTGATTCGAAGTTTTCAAATTCATTAAGGGTTTGGCTAATTCGAGTTTCAGTTTATGAACTAAAACTAGAAAATTTTCAGATTAAAAAAAAAAGTGTTTGAATTGCTTTCAGACTTCAAGGCTGCATTTTGCTAGAAAAATAATATGTTATTTGGGCCTGAAATTTTAAAAAATTACATAAGATGAGGTTAGGTTAAAATTTTTTACCAGCAGTGCTTGAAACTTTTTTCAAAGAAAACCATAACGATTTTAAATCGCATTCGGTATTGTAAGGTAATTTTACCTTTATATAACCGAAAAAGAAAACGCACGTTTCCACTGCTCGGTTGCTTTGCTCTCTCAGCCACGCCATTGTGTTGAGGCGAATAGCTAACTGAAGTTTGGTGAACAATACCCCTTTCACTAAAATACCGCTTAAACATCATATTGGCAAACTCTTTACCATTATCACTTCTCACACTTTTTATTTTTCGGCCTATCTGTGTCTCCGCAGTCACAGCAAAATGTTTAAATGCATCAAAAGCATCAGATTTATTTTTCAAAAAATACACTGTCATATAACGGGAGAAATCATCAATAAATGTTATGAAATATGACGCTCCCCCCAACGATTTAACCCGCATGGGACCACAAAGATCTGTATGAATCAAGTCCAGCACGTTTTCCGATAATACCCTACCATATGCACTGTAAGGCAAGCGACGAATTTTGCAAACAGCACAAGTTACACACTGATAACACAGGCCTGCGAAATTTAACTTTTTTCAGTTTCTAGAATGGCTGTTTCTTGTAGTTTTTTATGCGCTGAAAACGAATCTGACCTTCAAAATGCTCCATCACGTCAGGATTTTTGGTAAATGAAGCCTAAAAGGTCAAAAAATGGCCATTTTAGCCATTTTTGATAATTTTTTTTGGGATAGAAAATTTGGGTATCGTTGGGTATAACGTCTATTGGCGTAACTGAAACTGTTAATTTCAAAATGTCATAACTTTTTTTTAAAAAATCGTACAATAATTTAAAAAAATGGGTTTTTAAGCTAAAAAGTTGTACTATGCAACCTTTTCGTCGAAAATTGAAAAAAAAAATTTGTATCCCAAAAAAAATAACCAAAAATGGCTAAAATGGCCATTTTTTGACCTTTTAGACTTCATTTACCAAAAATCCTGACGTGATGGAGCATTTTGAAGGTCAGATTCGTTTTCAGCGCATAAAAAACTACAAGAAACAAGTACAGCCATTCTAGAAACTCACCCTCGCAGGACTGTGTAATTATGAACGCCACTTATATTCAAACCTCGTACCAGATTTTTGTTTGACAGAATTCGCAAATCGTTTATATTTACATGTCCGAATCTTTTATGCCACTTTTCTAACATTTTATTTTCAATTAAGGCATTTAACTTTTCAACCGGTTTTCTAATTGTCATTTTAACAACAAATACACCACCGACTAACTCTCCTTTTAATATGCTTTCTCCTTCTTTTGTTTCCATTAATGCGTAATTTTCCGAAAATTTTATTGAATGACCGTATTCTATGGCTTTGCCAATTGAGAAAAAATTTGATTTTAGTTCTGGAACATACCACACATTATTTAAAATTAAGTTCATAAATTCCGTTTTTAAGCTCACCGTACCTATACCTTCCGCATAAATTGTTTTCCCCGTTGCAAGCACTATTTCTTGCCTTCTGAGCTCAATTGAGTTGAAAAAACTTTGTTTCATACACATGTGCGAACTAGCACCACTGTCCAAAATCCACGTGTCACTATTATTTTTTCGCTCTTCAAACAAACAACATGCTTTTTCATTTCTTTTTTCTTTAGGCATTAACACTTTACACTGGGCACGTATATGTCCCTTTTTGCCACATTTAAAACACACAATTTTTTGTCGACTTTTGGACTTGGCCAAAACCACCTTTTCACCAGGAGTTGAACACTTTTCATTTTGGCGTATTTCGCTTTCCAAAATTTTTGACACCAACCCATCGAATTTCGGCAAGGTATCCCGGCTTTCAATAGCCACTACAAAACTTTCCATCTCATCAGGGAGACTACAGAGAAGCAAAATTGAGATGAAATCGTCTGGCACCACAATTCCTATTTCTCTAAGATCCTCAACAATTGAACGAAACTCATTTACACGCGCTGCGAACTTGTCTTGCATGGAAATTTTGAAGTGTATTAACTTTTTAAATAGAGCAACCTTACGCGCGGCACTATCTGTGCAATAAATTGAATTTAGAACCCGCCACGCTTCCTTTGAAGTTGCACAACTTTTTACGTGTATTAATTCGCTAGATTTTACGCACAATGTAATTGTTGCTAATGCTTTCTGGTCACTTTTTACCCAGAGAGCCCTTGCAATCTCTTCGTCCGGCTTTTCGCCAACCACATATTCCCACAAATCTAATGTTACTAACAGGCTTTTTACCTGTACCGACCACGTCGCGTAATTGTCCTGGGAAAGTTTTTCAATATTTGCGATTGCACTCATTTTTCGGTATCAACGCGATACCCAAAAAAGAAACAAAATCAATTGCCCACGTGATCTGGGCCCATAACCAATGACGTTGTTATGTTTTGGTCGGTCCACCAACACCCACGTATTATTTTTAGTAAGCGAATCGAACTCTATTTGCATAGCTTCCTCCCAATATTCACGTTCTGGCGAAGATAAAGCTTCTTCTACAGTTTCAGGACTCTCAGCAATGTAATTTAAAACCTCTACCTCATTATACCGTCTTTTTGGTCTACCAACAGTACCTGTTCGTAATAATTTTGGTCTTCCTCGACCTCTTTTTCGCGTAACTACCGGGTCGTTTTCTTCATCTAAAGAATACCCCTCATCATCATCATCGCCATTGTCTTCGAGTTGCTCTTCAACAAAAATTGTGCACTTTGATTATCGCAATGCATGTTCGTAGGTTCATTTACGTATCCGTCATACCCCATTTCACGCAACAACGCTCGAAAAGAAACAAAATCAATTGCCCACGTGATCTGGGCCCATAACCAATGACGTTTTTATGTTTCGGTCGGTCCACCAACACCCACGTATTATTTTTAGTAAGCGAATCGAACTCTATGTGAATCAACTTCTTAAAACATGGGGAATGGACTCATGCAAGTCGGCAACTACACCTTGGGTTGATGGCACGGTACTCAAGAAGTGTGAGAAGCAGTGTAAAGATATTGACGCGATGCGTTACCAAAGTTTAATCGGAGGGTTGATGTACCTGGCGGTAATATCTAGGCCAGATATCACCCATGTTGTATCTAAATTATCACAATTTAATAATCATCCACATGAAGAACATTTTAAAGCCGCGAAGCACGTGTTACGATATTTGAAGCAGAGTTCAGCAGCGAAAATAACTTATTCATCTACAGGCGAAAATTTGGTGTGCTACACAGATTCCGACTGGGCTGGTGACGTATCTGATCGCAAATCATACAGCGGTTACGTAGTATTCATGTCTGATGGTCTGGTTTCTTGGGAATCAAAAAAGCAGTCTATCGTTGCCCTCAGTACAATGGAGGCAGAATATATAGCTCTATGTCAAGGCGCAAAAGATGTTGTTGTGTGTTTTAGTAGAGAAATTATTGTTATTTCGATAGGCATAGAAAGATTTCTTTTAGTATAATTTTTCTTAATAATTTATAATAATATTATATAATAATTAAATAAATGTATAATAACACAATATAATAATTTCTAAATTCAAATCTAAATTTAAATAATTAATTTGTTATTATTTATTTAAATAACACAGGCCAACAAAAAACAAGTTTGTGAAAACTTTTCAAACAATTTTACCGAAATCTTATGCATTTTTGAATGCTGATACCGTAATACATAGCCATTTTTTATCACCTACCATTCTTCCACAATCTGATATCGATTTAATATTTTAAAAAAATAGTCAAAATTTGATCTATAAAAATTAATGAAATCATATTTTTTTAATTGATTATATTTTCACTTACAATCATACTTAAATTATAATATTAAATGCTTATTCTTTTATATTTTCTCTCCCTTTTTTCCGTAAAATTTCTTACGTAGCTTTTTCGCCTATGTATTGCATTTTGATGTTATCTGTGAAGTGACCAACAGTAATCACCCATCATTTTGATATTCCTGGTATCGTTTCTCCATCTCTTTTATGTCCTGATGAAACCGTTCCCCCTGCTCTTCGCTCACGTCACCTAAGTTTTCAGGAAAAAAGTCAAAATGGTTGTGCAAAAAGTGGACCTTAAGGCTCATCAGGCAACCAAGAGTTTTAAACTTGTGTATCATGTTAACTACGATGAGTTTATAATTCGGAGCTTTCACATTACCCAAAAACTTAATCACAACTTCTTTAAATGATATCCAAGCATCCTTCTCCTTCTTATTCATTGTTGTTTCAAAGTTTCAATCAAACATCAATTTACGGATGTCAGGTCCGGCGAAAATCCCTTCTTTTAATTTAGCTTCTGATAAATGGGGAAATTTCCCACACAAATAGTTAAAACAATTGCCATCTTTACGCAAAGCTTTAACAAATTGCTTCATAAGGCCCAACTTTATGTGCAGTGGTGGTAAAAGAATCTTCTTGGGGTCAACTAAAGTTTCATGTATAATGTTTTTTGTGTCAGGTCTCAAAGTTTCCCTTAAGGGCGATTGCTTTTTAGACCAATGTTGATCCCTTGCTCTGCTGTCCCATTCACATATAAAACATGGAAATTTTGTGAATCCTTTTTGTTGGCTGAGGAGCATAGAGACAACTTTTAAATCTCCACATAGCATCCAATCATGAGCTGTATAGTTAATTTTCTTTAAAATAATATTAAGATTTATGTAAGTTTCCTTCATACGAATTGAAGCATAAGTATTTCCGTTATTTCAAGCTTGTTTTTGATGAGTCAATAAAAAATCTCCAATCTTCTTTTTTGTATTCAATGCCAAATTCATTCATTAGACCGTTGATATCATGGCAGTAAACCAGATCCTCGTCCTGCCTAAAAAATTGAGTGAATTATTCATCTCTTCTTCTATAATGGCAAATATATGTTCCAGGTTCCAATAAATGTTTTTCTTTTAGTCTAGAACCAAGCAACTCTGCTTTTTCCTTAGTCAAACCCAAATCTCTCACTAAATCATTTAACTCTGTTTGTGCAAATAACCGTTTTAAATTGTCCGGAGTACATTGGAAATTATCATCAGTCGATTGACTTTGACTAAATTCGAAACTAGACTGTAAAACATTATCAATATCCTCAGGTGACACAGGGACAGGAAAGCTCGGGCCATGTTCTACCGGCTGATCAACTGATGTAACATTAGGATAGATAATAGCTTTTTTATTTTTGGAGTTATATCCACTAACATCTATACAGCAAAAATAACAATCGTCTAAATGGTTTTTTTGCTCTCTCCATACCATGGGTACTGCAAATTTAAAAGCTTTCTTCGTTTTTTTAAGCCATTTCCTTAGATCCTCGACACAAACATAACATACTTCATGCGGAACCCAACACTTGTCTTGATTACTGATTTCTAAACCAAAATATGCAAAGTAAACTTTTTTTACAAAGTCAGTAATTTCCCTTTGATGTTTTTTAATGACAAAATTACCACGTATGTATGTAGCAAAAAGCGTTAGGAGCATTTTTACAATCACGTTTAATCATTTTAATTTTGAATAAAAAACGCACAGCAATTTGAGGTTATAACTCACTGAAAGAAAGCTTACAGCTGTTAAATTTATAAGAACTACCAACTTAAAAATATTTTCCTTCATTGCCAATCTGATTACATTTTAATAATGTTGCCAACTAAAAAGTATTTAAGAAGTTAAAAATATATCCGATACATTTTGGTACATAAACTTTATTTTTACTTAATTGTAAAATGTGAAAAATTGATGGGTGATATAACTTTTTAATATTTTTTTCGTAATCATGACACCAAATTACAAAGTAATTACTTCAAATTATCGAAACAGTTTTTTGGTTGTTGGCCTGTGTAATTAATTTAACTAAATTTATAAATTATAATAAAATTATGATAATTTATAATTTTGTAGGCACAGCTGGCGCAAAACAATGCATACCTTCAACTTTCTATACAGATGCGGGATTATAACGCCGGCTCTTCAGTGAGAAAATAGTACAGATTAGAATGTCTAACCAGCAGTGAATCCGTGTACAATAGTTTTCGGTTATTTTATTTGCGCTTATCTGTGATTTTCATTAACAACACACACACACACACACGTATATGTGTGCATGTGTGTGTGTAGCTGCATAGGTGCAGATATACCTAAAGATATTGACGATGCCTGCATATTATTTCAAGGCATGATTCATTTCATTTCATTGGTTCTGCTGCTGCTTCTTCTTCTTCTTATACTCCGCTACTTTCAGTTTTCGTTCCACATAATATTCAATTTTTTTATGTTTTGTTTTGATTGCGCAAATACGTATGCACATGGACGGACAGACTATTGCCTTGCTTGAGGCACAAGGGTGCTACTCGGTTCGATTGCTGCATCCTGCCTATTGTTTGTGGCATTGGAGCGCAACAACAAAAATACTGCTACAAAAACAAGAAGATAAAAATTACATTTAGAACTAAATAGTTCGCGGCACCCAAACGCAATCCAACCATCGAAATCGACAATCGAAAGCGCAGTCGAGCACAAAACAAAACAAAGACAATGGGAGCACACGGTTGAAGATAAGCAAAAACAACAAAACAAAAATAATAAAAATAAAGTAAAAAGGTGCTCGCGGCTTGAATAAATACTACAACATGCGGCAAGGAAATAAGCAGAAATACAATAAAAAAAAGTTTATATAAGAGTTAAAAAAAGTGGTTCGCAACTGAGTGGATTTTGCTTTTGGAGTTCACAGCGACCAAAGGATGTGTGGCAAGCGTAAGCAGGATGCGCGAAGATGAATTGGAACACTCACACTTAGACACGTATGCACATTTAGATGTATATGTGCATGCATATATACAAATACACATGACAATTTGTTTCTTTTCTCGAAGCGCAAAAAATTCAATGCCTTCGGAAAAGAATTTTTAGTATTTTCTTAAAGTTTAGAAGCAAAAGCAAATGAAGCATTTCAAATATTTTCTTGTACTTATACATATGTAATACACATACATACATATATGTGTGTAAATTCAAGAATTCAGTTGTTATTATATATGTAATTATGCTTCTGCCTCTAAAGACAAAGATTTTAAATTCACTCAAAAATATTCAAAATTCAGGACCTGAAAAAGCAAATAATAAATGCAATAAAAATATTTCATGCCTTGAATTGGCAGCAAAAACCATATTATAGAGGGTGGTCTATATAATGTTTGGCATAATTCTTCGGAGTAAAATTCATAGATTTACCCTCTAAATCTATGGAAACTGTCTACAAGTCTAAAGAATGCGATAGTAGATAATATAGCGAAAAGCGGACTCACTCCATCCTCGGATTTTGTCAATGAAAAATCAAAGTCGATACGAATATTTTATAACGAACCACACGAAAACCTGATCAGAAGGTTAAGGCAAGATTGGGGAGTTTGTCCACTTACAGGAATGCAAAGATGTAAGATAAGAATTTCGTACAGCAAGGAATGCAGGAAAAATAGGGAGCAGAGCTCAAGGAAAACTATAGAGCATCTCCACGGATGTCCTGCGTTATTCAAAAGACGCTTACAATATTTACCTGGGGACACCACAGTTTGATGGATTGGAAGTTATTCCTGCAATAGGTTGGAAATTTCTCTTTAAATTAGCAATAGAAACAGGCACCATGCGGGTGGACTATTTCACAATGCATAACTATTGAACTCCATCTCGTCTCACTATGGACCTAACTGGTATAGGGTTTTTTAATAGGTGCGCTTCAACTTTTTTCCGATAGGGAGGGCGAACGACGCAATATTTTTTATTTTTCGCTTGTCATTTGTAAACTTCATTAGTATACATTTCATCATGGAACGCTACACACTTGAGCAACGATTGCAAATCGTGCAAATTTTTTATGAAAATAATCGTTCTGTTGCTGCTACTTTAAGAGCATTACGGCCATTTTACGGTCCATTTAACAAGCCGGCGACGATTTGTGAGCTCAGAGCCAATATTGAACGCGAAATTGCTGGAATTTCGGCCGATTTATGCAAAGGAGTGGTCGAAAATTGGGTTCAACGATTGGACTTCGTAAAACGTGCACGCGGTGGTCATGCAAAAGAAATCGAATTTCATACTTAAATGTATTATATATGTTCAAACTCGATAATAAAAAAAAAATTTGTTAAAAAAAAACCGTTTGTGTTTTATTCAAAAAAGTTCAAAAGTTGAAGTTACTGAAAAACCCTATATATGCGTGACTCCAAGTCAACCAGTTCAACCTAAACTAACCTATGGAAACTGGGTCTTAAAATATTTAATAGTATTCGGGTATATTGAATATCTGTGCGAGCCATATAGTCACTGCTGAGAGAGACCTCATTTTTATTAGACGCATGTTGGCGCAAAAAGTATTGCCTTCCTCAAGTCTTCAAAGGCAATAAAATTTGTTCATCACCCACGAACTAAGAGAGAGGGAGAGAGATCTACCCAGGAGCACAAATCACCTCAATGTCCTCGAATAAGTCACGGTCACTTGAGAACCTCCTAGCTTTAAAGTGTAGTGACGCTCGGCGGTATCTTCAAAGAATTTCGTTCCAAGATTTGACGATATTTCTGTACAAAATTTGAAACGAGTTCCTCATGCTGAAACTGGATAACTAGGAGTTGGAGAATATGTGTTTCCAGAGCCCCGATACATCACGCAAAATTATAGAAATTTTGGGAAGCACTTTTCCAGACCATTTGATTTCTTGATTATGAAATTTTGGTTGGTTAGCGAAGTCGCCGAGATATTAAGGCACCAAACAAATTTCTGGAGTGTTTCTTAACGGCACTGGCTTAGGCTAGCAAGCAACAGATCCTCGAAACCCCCAAGGAAAATATTTGTCAATAAAACAATAATCAAATGCCCGAAATCGTGGTGAATGCATCTAAAAATTTGCAGTAAAAGCCGAAATTTCCATAAACTCTGGTGGCGGTCACCTTTCAGTTGTCATTTTGGAAAACATGAAACAATAATGAAATTCATTGCTCTAGCCTAACATCTTTTCTATGCAAATCTGGATAATTTTCTGAAAAAGTAGCCAGTCGCTTGAGTTCAAAATCGCAGGATCACTTGGAGTTCAAGCCAGATAGAAGAAAACCGCAGGATTCTCCGATAGGAGACGCTGTGGTGGAGATATCTCCATAAATCGTATTTTTGGTACGATTTAGCTCAAATTCGAAAGATGTATGTATATCTTGGCTACAGGAAGGGAAATATTTTTACAACAACAACAAAGTTGAATTAAATGATATGTTTTCTTAACGAAGTTATGTTCCGACAAGACTGCTTTTATTTACTTTCCGTTCAATTCATATTAAATGGAGCCGCAGCGAAGCGTGGCCGGGCTTGCTAGTATATTAAAAAATAAGCAAATTCTTTTAACTACTTTTGGAACTACAGCAAAATAAAATCGGAGAATACTTTATGCATCACCCTATGCGACGAAGCTAGGTACCACAACTCATATACGAGTGTCAACCGAACCATGCCGAGGGCATAAATAGCATTTTTGTTGTAATTTAATATAGATCCATCTAAAGAAGTAGCTATGAGTCCTGAATGTAGATTCTTGACATCTTCCTATCCACGCCTCTCTGGGACCCGACGAATGCTTGAGTTTAATTAGAGATAGTTAGAGGGAAATTCACTATTTAAGCAGTCGTTTAGCTTGGAACCATCTGCAAAACGAGCCGTGAACTCTTTATCCAGAGCAAAAACTCATTTTCTCATTTATTTCTCTCTGTTTGGTAGAGGGAGGAGTATCTGCACCTTTTGGATCAGAACCATCCATAAAAATAACTATGAACCCATGCCTCTCTGTGAGCTGATAAGCCCATGGGGTAATAAAAGATCGTTCGAGGGTGCTCCCCTATTTAGCAGTCGTTGACATAGATTCCTAACATCTTCCTATCCACGTCTCTCAGTGAGTAAGCGAATGCTTGGGTTTAATAGAGATTGTTGGACGGAATCTCATTCATTATTTACACTGGAACCAACTGTAAAACGAGCCGTGAACTCTGTATCCAGAGTTAAAGCAAATTTTCGCTCTTTGAATCCTGAGTACAGATTCCTGACGGCATGGGTAAGAAGCCTCTCTGTGAGTTGATAAACTCATGGTTTAATAAAAGATCGTTAGAGTGGACTCCTTATTAAGCCCGAAGCCATCCGTAAAACGAGCCGCGGACTCTGTATCCAGAACCGAGACGCCTTCCCGGCTTTATATTCATATTCTAGAATTTTTATCACCATTTGTATATATATATATATATATATATATAATTGGCGCGTACACCCTTTTTGGGTGTTTGGCCGAGCTCCTCCTCCTATTTGTGGTGTACGTTTCGATGTTGTTCCACAAATGGAGGGACCTACCTTTCAAGCCGACTCCGAACGGCAGATATTTTTATGAGGAGGTTTTTCATGGTAGAAATACACTCGGAGGTTTGCCATTGCCTGCCGAGGGGCGACCGTTATTAGAAAAATGTTTTCTTAATTTTGGTGTTTCACCGAGATTCGAACTAACGTTCTCTCTGTGAATTCCGACCCATTCGGCTACGGCGCAATACTAGAGTAGAGCAGTTTAAGAATTTCTTTTTTTCTGAAATAGCATTTTTTGGAGTTTTGCGTATCTATATACACCTAAAATGTGCAAGGCTGAATTGCATTCAATCTGGCTGCAACCCAGCTTCTCTGAAGTTTTCCACGACCCTTACGCCATACCAAATATGGAATTAGAAATCAGGGTGAATGCGCAAATTTGTTAAAATCAAAGACCAATTTACTTTTTCAATACAAAAAAAAATAACTTAAAAGACAACTGCGAGCTCTACGCACACATCAAATGTTAAATTATTCAAAATGGGCGCTGCTGCGACTGGCATCACTTTCGGCTTTAACAGATTAATTTCTATGGCACATAGCCATGCCAGCGCCCTTCGTTCTACGCTGTGCTGTGCCCAAGCTATCATCACCATTTGCAATTACTTATGCACTTTGTTAGCTTCCCATTGCCTCAGTGCCAAAGCAACACCGAACACACACACGCAAAGGGAAAGGAAATGCAGCTAAATTAAAAGCGACAAATGCGGCGTTCGAGCGGAATTGTGAAAAGTGAAAAGTGATAGGCGAAGCGCGTCTACGTACGCACTTTTAACGCTTCCCGATTTTCTATTAAAATAAAGCAACAACAACTGCAATGGTAGAGAGAGATTACAAAGAAACGCAAATCATGATTTGATGGCTGTTGGATTTTGGAAGAAAATAAAGGCAAACTTTTGTGGCAAAATGCAGAGCTGAGTAAATGAATTGATTTGCGCAAAGGCAGGGCATATTACACGTGTAATGGGTGAGGTAGCAGTTACGAAAATTACAAAAAACACAACAACAAATTTTGCTAACATTTTTTTCACTTATGAAATATACGAAACTCATTTGGGTAAAAACAACAACATATTGTGCGCAAAGTGCGCAGCAGATTCAGATATCACTGTACGACAACATCAAACGCCTCAGCAGCAACAACAACAATAACAACTACATACAACCATTGTCCGCACTTCATTTCGCCCTCATGTTCAATGGCATGGTACGCAGCCCAAATGCATTACACACATACACAGACACATTCACATC
Source organism: Anastrepha fraterculus (assembly GCA_037575425.1). NCBI lineage: Eukaryota > Metazoa > Arthropoda > Insecta > Diptera > Tephritidae > Anastrepha > Anastrepha fraterculus. The sequence continues at coordinate 59,869 of JAYXIM010027651.1, forward strand.
TACGCTGCTATATGGAATTGTGTAAATAGAAACACACAGCCACACATACACTCGGGCTTATACATATAATATATATGCCTATCTATTTTACTAATATATACAAACAGATGCATATATGCGCGGCCATCAGCAACACCCATTCGTCGTCGGTGGTTGAAATTTCAACAAAACTGTCCAGCTGTTGGCACAGCCACTCACTGAATGCTGGTAGTGGTAGTGTTGATGGTGGTGTTGGTGATGCTGTTGCTGATGCTATTTATTGTTGTTGCTGCTTTTTGTCGTCACGTTGACAACCAACGCCACTCACACTTGGTATTTGTATACACAAAACACTCGCACTCGCACACACACTCCGCACTCACGTACACTTAATATTATCTATCGCATATACACAAATATGTACTTTGTTGATGCTAGTCCTAGTCTACTTTTAGGGGTGACAAGCTTTTCACTTTCATTCTTTTAATTTGCGTTTATCTGCCCTGAGGGTACTCCAACTACAGCAATAAAAACAAAAACAACAACGTGTTTAAATTGTTTCGACGTACATACATACGCAAACTCGAGCTTGACTCCTCTTCCTCTCTTCCTTCCTCCACATACACTTCATTCCCCTGCAGCCTGCACTTGAAAGTTGACTGCTATCGCTGATTGTGCCGCCTTGATAAATCGAAATTGCTAGTTGAAGAGCCAGAGAATGATGAGAGAAGGGCGCGTAACGTAGCCACCCTATATTAAGTAGCTATACAAATAAGCCGTTAGGCGCTCACACACAAACACATAATCATCATACATAACAAATATGCGCTTCAATGTCCATTTTCGTCGTCGTCGTGCTTGGAATCTGCCATTTGCGTTCCATTGGGTTTTGCGTCGCGTTGCTATTTGCACATATTTCCGGGGGAGGTTGTTTGCTTTCAGCTTTGACTGTCATCCAGAGTGTGCATTAGCAACAGCAGCGTGTGGACATTAGCAAAAGAAAAAACGCGTAGATAGCAGTATGAAGTAGCATCTTCTTACTTCCCCAGCCCATTGCCTACAGGCCAAACGAAACCATCCGCTTAACGCTCTCGAAATCCCAAATGTGTTATACCGAGGTACTCAAAAAAGAAAAAAAAAAAAGAAGTATAATAAATTGTAAGTAGCGGCAGCCAAAAAAGTAAGTGGCATCAAAATTAAACGGAAAATGCCATTTAAATTAAATTTGTGCCACATATCATCATTTCGTCAAGTAAGCCATGCGCATCCAAGGGTGACTAGAGTCATTGGCAATGGAAGTATGAGAGTCGGTATGCATGTATGGACCCGCATATATAGATATATGTATATGAAAATATGACAAATGGAAAATATTACAAATATATGGAAGTAATACAAAATACAACAAATAAATGGTACCAAAAACGGGCCTAGTTTTATCTGATACGATTGGTTATCTGGTAACAGACGAAGAGAGACATTCGAGACAGGGAGGAAACCTTGAATATGTTTTAATGCTCATTTATTCCATAACCCAACATTTTGCAGTAAATCGATTTACGGCCAACCAACAATCTTCTTCGGCCGTCGTACCTGAGTGGATGTTGGCATGATTACCTAGGACATGAAATATCAAACTAAAGAAATGACAGAAAAAAGAATTTCGCCCTTCAGTAGGAAATGGCAAATCTCGAAGTAGTGTACCACGAGTTGGAGCAGAAGCGCGGCCACCCATCTAATAAAAAATATTCTCATCCATTATACCCTATGATCTGAAAGTACCGGAATGTGGAAATAAAATAAAACAGAGTTAAATTTCAGCCAAATTTATTTTATCTCCTTCAAAATATGACCCGTCTGAAGCAACACACATATGCCAACGTTTAACCCAGTCCTCCATGCACCCCTAGTAGGCCGACGAAGGGATGGTCTTCAGCTCCTTCGTCGCATTCTCTTTGATCTCCTCTATCGGCTGGAGTATCCTTCCACGAAGTGGTAACTTCAACTTGGGAAACAAAAAGAAGTCGCACGAGGCCATATCAGGTGAATACGGGGCTTGCACGATGGGATTTAGGTATTTGGTGGTTGGTGCGATGGCGCGTTATCATCATGCAAAATCTAAGAACTGTTTGCCCACATTTCCGGCCGGTTGTGACGTACAGGCAGACACTAATGATCCGATGCCACTAAAAAGTGGCAGATGTGTGTCTTACAGTCCTACCAACATAAGAAAAAAAGTGGACCGGTTCCCAGTACTTTCTGATCATAGCGTATATAAAATACATATAACGATCTTCTTCGGCAGAAACTTTCAGACTGGGTTTTCATCCAAAAAGAGCGCAGAAGAAAAGAAGTAAATTCTATTTACTAAATCCTTCAAAAATAAAAACTATAAAATATAAATGATAATTCTTCAACGAAAACTTTAAGACCAGCTTTCCGACCCGAGAGGAGCGCAGGAGAAAAAAAGGATATCATATTCCATTTACCAAAACCTTTAAAAATCTGTATCCACGGATGGTTCCCGAGACTGATATACCATCTTTTTGAACAGGCAAACTACACTGAAAGCTCTTAGTTGTATTTCCAATTGTAAAATCGTCTTACTACGCCATTAGCCTCATTTTTTTAACGTAAAATTCATGGCTTGACTTTAGATATCCTTGTAGCAGAGAATAGAAGAGTGTTTTTAAGCAGGAGCCGGCACGGGCTTCCAGTCACTCTTCATACTGAGTAGATGCGAAAAACTACAGGAATCTCAAAATATGCCTGATGGTTTGTAGCGTTTCGTCAAGAGCTACCTCTGAATACGCACTATATCAACTTTAAGATCAGCGCTTTCTTTGCGAATGTCTCTCACATCACAGAACGCGCTACGGATTTCTAAAAACCCACTTCTTCGAAGTTTGGGAACAGACTCGCTATGGGAACTAATTATGGATAGAAAATGCGCTACAGCTTTCTGAGAAACCACTCCTTCGAGGATCTAAACAGTTTAGGAACAGACTCGATTTCTAAGAAACCACTTCTTCGAGGATCTTAACAGTTTAAACACAGACTCTCTGTGGGAATTGATTGAATCAGCCGAATGATCGGGAATGTGCTGCAGATTTCTAAGAAACCCCTCTTTGAGGATCTTAACAGTTTAAACACAAACTCGCTGTGGGAATATGATTGGATCTGCCGAAAGATCGGGATAGTTTAAGAACATGAGGAGTAAAATACTCTCTAAAGCAGCCCCTCTAACTTAGCCCAATCTACATATACGAAAATCAATTATAAAGTTCTCAAAAATGTGTTTTGTACTTGAAGTACTACGCAGAAATGGATTTTTTATATGAAAATATAAACAGCTCCACATTTCTGCCCAAGTTTTCGTCATCGACAAGAATGTACAGGCAAAAATCACCGCTTTTTTCGCAATACTCCTTGCATATTTGTATTCCGGCTTTTAGCATGTCAACGTCAACAAGCAAAAACCTACAACAACTACAATAACGACAAACATACTACACCCAGTCAGCGAGATAATTGAATAAAGTCCCCCAGCACTTGAACACTTACACGAACTTTTTTCTGAGAGCCCCAGAGGCGCACGCTGACATGTGATTTGTACGAAGTTATTTACTCATACAAGCACATCCATACATATATATGTATGTGTATATAACACTCTTATGTGCATTGCATACGGTCATGTGTTGGCTGTACATACATATACATATATGCGCATGTAAGGGAATGAGGAAACACTCATGGCGTCGAAGGCAAACGGGAGACACCACGCGGCTAATAAAGTCTCAACGCGCCATTTTTCAGTCTGGTTTGGCATGTACCGTTGTTTTCTCAGTGTGTTCTACTTTTTTCCTGTTTTTTTTTCGTATACCTCCTTTTTGATTGCTGTCGTCCCAGCAATAGATGCTTCAACAGCACTTGGCCTTCTAAAACTGCGCAAGCAGCTCCACAATTCACGCGACTGACGGGCATTTAGTGTAAGCTTTGCTTCTATTTTTGTTGTTGCACGTAATTAAACTTTTGCCATATACTTCTATTTACGCCTTTGCACAAATTCGTTCTAACTCCGTCACTTTCCATGGCGTCGACGTTAAGCATTATTTATTTTTATTCTTTTATATTCTGTTATTTACCTTTTGGAGCTTCTTCTGTACCTATACCTGTCTCACTGGACTAACGTACCTGTAGAGAAAACTCAACTGTGAATAGTGACAGATGAATTGTAGATTGAGTTGATTTAAACTAATCGAACTTTTATGCCTTGGAAAAGTTCTTCTCTAGCCTTTTTGTCCATTCCGGTGCTTTTTCTTGGCTAACGTCAACTGCATTCTATATCTGGACAACAAGTGGGCTGGGAGGCGTATCCTTCTTGCGGAGGATGGCATCCCCTTTATCAACTATCTTTAACTGCATCTGATGCTTGGTTTACATTCATTCCATTAACGAGTCACCTTGAACTACAACAGTCAAATGACACTCCTTATTTTCCTTCAGTTGGGCTTCAATCAGAGCTTCTCGGGAAGTGGGTAGTAATTATAATCCCCAACTTCTAGTTCTAAAAGATTTTAATTGAATTCAGAAAAGCCCAGCTGTATTCATGAGAGTTTCCTCCTCAGGGCTTCATCGCGAAACAAAGAAAACCAAAAAAACTTATAAGAAACTTCAAGCAAATGAAGTTCAAGTAAGAAACTTCAAGCAAATGAAACGAACTTACACGAAAATACTTGATAATGACATATCTGACAAGGATTTTCTTGACCCTCAACCAGTTATGGCAGTCCCTCACTTGGCCATCGAAAACCCCTCCGAAAAATGTGTGAAAATTTTTCTCAGAGACGACTGAGGAGCTTAGCTCATCTGCAGCCTTCGGTGCTCCAATCTCAGCGGATTTATCTAGGCGCTTACTTGACATATCTGACCAGGTTTTTCTTGACCCACAACCACTTATAGCAGTCCCTTCCAGAGCTATCGAAAGAATCGTCGGATAATGTGTGAAAAGATCACTCAGAGATGACTGAGAAGCTTAGCTCATCTTCGGCCTTCAGTCCTTACTTTTACTAAGCCATACTCGTGGACATTTTTCGACCATCAATTATGGCGTAAACACTAAATTTCGTAGCCATTTATCTCTGACACGGCAACCATTAAGTTATGGTCTCCGAGCGCCCAGTTCGGTGTCTGCTTTCACTGCAAGGACTTAGGTAGTTCAAACACTTGAATATGAGCCGTATTCGGTTCTAGCAAACATCGAGAATCGGCAAGTGGGCTAGGTCACAGACGCTGTCATTCTCTCCTGTTTCCACTGAATGGCCTTATGAAATTCAAATATTTGGATATGAGCCGTGTTCTAGTCAGATTGGGTTCTGGGTGGTATCGAAGATACGGAAGTGGGTTAGGTCTCAGGAGCACTTTCAATGATTGGACAGTCTTGGGCAGCATTAGGTCGCATAACACCTTCTGGGCAAATGCTCCCATGAAAAAAATAGGTTAAGTCAGCTTAGATTAGTTGGTTGCCACCGAATGAGAAGCCATCATGCAGACGGCGCCTTTTTTCCGTCCATTGTGGCACCATTAAACAGAAAAAGGAAAATGATTTGTTGAGAGGCAAACACCAGAGCGCTTTAACCCCTAACAGCCTATCTCTATTCTTGATCTACCCGAATTGATTCATTGAAGATAAAAAGGTAGTTACGCCAAGAAGAAGAAAATTGGGAAATACGTTGAGATATAAAGAAAACTAAACCAAAAATTGCCTCTTCTTGAGAAAAGAGCAACCAAATCTAGGAATAGTCTGACGAAAAGAAAAAATTTAAACAGACTGCAGAAAATACAAGGTATATTTGCATGGAGCCTGTGGGCAAATAAAGCTTAAAAACAGCCTGGAATAAAATGGAGCTCCATGGGTACGTCTTAATAATAACTTGAGCAAAGCATCGCTTTGGTCAAATGCATTTTTTTAGGCGTTTTGGAGAAAACATACGTCCGAGGCTGAAGGCGGTAAGAAAGGTAAGAGAAAATAATTCTGGAGCGATTTCCATAAGTTATATAATATATATATATATATAATTGACGTGTACACCCTTTTTGGGTGTTTGGCCGAGCTCCTCCTATTTGCGGCGTGCGTCACAATTTCGAGCCGACTCCGAACGGCAAATATTTTTATGAGGAGCTTTTTCATGGCAGAAATACACTCAGAGCCTTGCCATTGCCTGCCGAGGAGAGAGCGCTATTAGAAAAATGTTTTTCTTAATTTCCATAAGTTATCCTCAGTCATTTCAGCATTTCTCACGGGCACAAAATCGATAGTAGGCACCAGCTTAGCTGAAACATGACTAAATACCAAAAAAACAAAGTAGAATGGACTAAAATGAAGTAAAAAGGAAAAATCAACGAAATAGACAAAAAATAAAAGGCTCCAAAAAAAAGCACAGTAATACATAGCAATTCATACAAAAAATTGCAGAAGTGCAAATACAAATACATAACCAGTACATAAGGGGATGAAGAGCATGGCAGGGTATTGCAAGACAAAAAAAAAACCAAACACCCGCATAAGAGCAAACAATTTTATCTTCGTACAACCCAAGCCAGCAACGCTCCGATGGCAGCTGTTGCTGTGCATTTGCCACCGCTGCCTACATTTCGGCTTGGCATTGACGCTTACTTCACTGTCCTTTGGCTTCGCTGTCGTTTTAACTTGGGCGTTTGGCATTGGCGCGTTGTCATAGCAACACCATCACACGCCGAGTGGTGTCGATGTCGGCGCTTCGAAGTGCTTTTTGTCGGTGGTCCACCGGTGTTGACTATGTTGACTATGCCGCCATGTTTGCGCTTCTGCTTTACACCAACGAATACCCGGCACGCGCCCTCTTGCCCGTTCGTGCCCACACTACTGCTCGCTGTATAGTTCAGTCAACTTTTTAACCATGTCTTCCTAAGCTGGAGTGACAACAAAGCACTCATGGATATGTATGATTGTGTGGGTATGTCTATGTGTTTGGTGGACTCCATTTTTGGTGTGCCTGTCTATTAGTACGCGAGTTCCTGTGAAATTTCGTACGCACGGCTTTTTAAGTGATGCTTGTTTCTGGTGTTGGCGTTTCGCTTATTTACCTATTTATGAGAATTTATGACGAAGATGTTGCAGCAATTTTGGTTAATACTCTTTCACTAAAAAAAAAATTATATTTAGTTCAGAATCCTTTAGAGGCTCTGCATACGCCTAGATGAGCTTGAAGATGTGTGGGTCCCATCACAACCGGGTATACGTTACATAAACGACACGGATTTAAATACGGCAAGGGACCGTCACTTTAAAATATTGTTTTATGCTGCTCCAATACGTATTATTCTTCTTGATTGGTGCGATAACGTCTTACGCGATCTTGACCGCGCAAATCATTTCTTTCTCGTGCTAACCGGCTGAACACACCAAGTAGAGCCAAGTAATTCTCCACCTGAGGAGGCAACCTCGTCCTCTGCTACCACCAGCTGGTACCGCATCCAATTCTTTCAGAGCCGAAGAGTTTGTATCTATTCGGACGGCATGACCCAGCCAACAAAGCTGCTGGATCTTTATTCGCTGCTCTCTGTCTACGTCGTCGTAAAGCTCATACAGCTCATTTTTCCATCGCCTTTGATACTCGCTCACAAACATGCAAAGGTCCAAAAATCTTCCCCAGAATCTTTCTATTGTCATCGTCCAAACTTCTGCCCTATACGCTACAACACTAACAATGTGGATACTCGACCCATGTGGGTCTCCTAAAATTTCAAACTTTTGAAGATTATTTTTAGAAAGTGTTCAACGGTACTCTGGGAAACGTACGTCTCGGTTGAGCCACAGAAAATCGTCCTTAGGCTTGTGTGAGCGTCGCAACAGCCACGATCGAGCTTTCTTGGATGTAACTACCATTTGCTTGAGTCCGTGGCCGATGCCTCCTCAAGTGATTGAAATTTTTTTTCCAATAGTAGTCTCAGGCCACTGGTCCAGTCTGGCATTCCCCAAGTAGCACTAAAGCGCCGCTTTTATATCACTATGAGACTTCCAACAAACAGATATCTACAGCTGCTGATGTAATGGAGAAGATTGATGGTATTTAGATTGCAGCACTGCTTCAGGCTGTCGATGAAAGAAGCACCCAGTGACTTTAATCGTGTAGTTGCCAAACCCGGATATTTACAAACTGAACTGTCTCCTTCTCTGAAAGATCCCCACAGCTTCTGCAATGAGGGTAAAATAACTGTTCCGTTCGTCCAATAGCCGGATAATACAGCGACGAGTTTGGAAATTGAATGGCGTGGAGCCCTCAGAACTTTCAGAGTACTGCGTCTATTGTATCCATCGTCTGCGGAATGAGAAATAAGCAGCGCAATTCCTATCAGGCTTGGCTCGCGGCTTTGGGGTATCTCCTGGAGCCACCCACTCTTTTATTTGCTTCATTTCTCATCTCCCGTGACGATTCGGCACAAAAAGTGCTGTTTATGACCGCGTGTCGTCCGATGGCGGGCGAGATGCGGAGAAACGATTTGAAGGCGACTTTCTTTGTTTTTTTCGTTGAGCTCCCAATTTTTCAGTAAATCCCATGGCATGAATGTGATTGAAACCCGTTTTAAGATCGCAGTTCATTTCTTCCGCCAATTCACGACTGGTTTGGTCACCGTTATCACTCAAAAATGTTTTGAGGCGTTCTTCATCGATTTCAGAAGTCCTTTCACTGCGGGACGTGAAATCGACTTTAAAGTCGCCATTTTTGAACTTTGCAAGCCATTTCCGTGCTGCAGACTCGTCTATGGCCCTTCCTCCATACACTTCACGAATGTCCCGGGCTGCTTCGGCAGCTTTTTCACGTCGTTGAAAAGCAAAGAAGAGCAGATGTCGAAAACGTTGAATTTTGCGTCCTGGGTATTCCATTTCTAAGCCTCAAAACTGAAAAATTAAATAACTGAAAAATACAACTAAACTGTTTTGTAGAGCAGAAAGAGTTTTGTCGAATAAATACATACCCTTTCCCCAACCCAATGCTTCTATATCCACTCAAGACGTACGTCTAAATGTACTTACCTCCCAACTTGTTTTCCGTTCTTTTAATACTATTTCTTTTCTTTATACATTTGTGAGCACTCGAACGAATTCTCACTTGAATTAACACTCAATCAAAGCCTAAGATGACATTTTTCCTTATTGAGTATTTCCTCCTTCGAAGTGGAACTTCTCGCTACGCTTTTTTTCTTACATCCCTTTACAGCAACAGCATTTTTATTTGGTTACGCTACACTTCCGCTAAATTCAGATGCGCATTGCTGAAATTTTACATTAATAAATTGGCCAACAAATCACCCTGAGGCCAGAGTGCAGGCGTCCCAGACACGAGTACCAGCGGCTTTCTTCCCTCAATCGCAGCGGATATGAGTTAATAAATTGAAGACTTACGTTCAGTGTTGTATTGGTATATGAAAAGCAAAACAAAGACGCTATAAATATGATGCAAACAAAAACATTACAAAAACAACAAACTGCGAGTAACCATCAACGAAATCAACATTTTCCATCACTAATTAGAACGCCTTCGCTACGAGTTGCGCTTATGTATGCATGAATGTGTGCATACTCGTACATTTTTACAACTGTAAATATGTACGCATATATGTATGTACATCAGCTTGTATGTATTTTCAATGGCTGACTTCAGCACCCTCAAAAACACATACCGCGCGCACCCCTTCGATAACTTAGTCTCTACTTCTAACAGTGACTTACGTGTATATGCAACCCATGTCCGTGTGGCTTCCTCTCGTTTTATATTTCCTTATACTGAATTTTGTTTTTTTTTTATTATTTTGCTTTGTCAATTCCCCACTACCTCTTCTGCAACCGCTCAACCATATTCAAACACCCTCTTTGACAGCTTGCCGGCTTCATCAATCCGGTTGGTTGCCTGCTGGCTCATAATTTTGTTGCTGTAGTAATATCAAAATCGGGCCGACGCAGTGTGGTGACTGGCATCTGACGACCCATAGGCTGTTGTTGTTGTTTGGTGAATGGTCTGTTGAGCAGTGAACGTCGTTCGAACGTTCGTCGCCATCGTCGTCGTCGATAGGCATGAAAAGTAAAGCTTTCAAGTGCCGTCAACAAAGGCAACCAACACTGCCATGCGAAAACAGTGCTAGCCACCAGCAACAACAACAACAACCACAATGTTTTCAGTCACTCTTATCCTATGCAAACACACACACACATACTCAGCCACTAACTTACATACACTCGATTTTATTCGACTTATGTACACCCACAATCTAACTCCCACCTCCACTCAAGCCTCGCCTTCTCTGCCCTCTACTGCACTCGCGACTCAGTCAATTGACACAAACAATGGCGACATTTTCCGTTGGCGTTGCATATTTACCAGTTTACTTCCTTTTTGAATTGTGCTCGAATAGAGAAATGTGTGCGGGAACTCGGTGTGCTAAGCCAAACCAAACCAAACCAAACCCAAGTCAGCCTGCTATGCAACCAGCAACCCTCTTTGGTGACTACTCATTCCCGTCCAATGCATACACGCCCATTTCAGTTGGTCCATTTGAAAGATTTTTTCCGGTCTGCATGGCTTTTGAGTTTGCATGGCAGCATCTCAATGACAATTCCGTGCGAGAAATCACAAAAAATGTTCGAAAGATTGGATTGACGCTCGAGAACGATCACGAGCACGAGGGCGAGGTTGAGCTATGATGGCGGGGTGTGCGAAAATGCCACACTTCGAATTCTTTGAATTGGTCCATATGTTAGTCAGTGCGCTCTTATTGCAATAAATATATTTTATGTGAGCCTGGATGTGTGGTATGTAAGTTTGTATGCAGCCCGAAGTGGACACGTGTGCACCAATAAAGGCGTAAATCCGCTTTTGATTGCATTTGATTCAATCCGGAAAAGCATTTAAGCAAAAAAAAAAATTAAATCTCAACTGAAATCAAAATGGCTTCAAGTGCGTTATGGAGAAGCAGAAGAGCGGGTTGTGTACAGATTTCTGCGAGTAACTAAATGAGTAGGTCTATAGCTCAGTCATAAGCTCCCGCGTACAGAATCTCTCAAGACAAGTAATATTTGACTAGCATTCATCTAACTTCCTGATGAAATGGAAAATAGAGAGGTTTTCTGATTGCCGTTTAATTTAAAAGCTTAATTGTCCAACTTCCAAGTCAAATCTTGATTCCACTTGATCTTCGGCCTCCTTTCAAAAGTAACCTAAAATAGATTGGACTTAATGAGAGACTAATAGGCTGTGGGATTTATTGGTGAAAAGAGAAATGTTTCCTCAGTCATCCATATCCCATCATCCATACCTCTTCTAGTCTCTAAAAGTGTTTTCGCATAAGGAGATAAAGATTGATTAAGAAATATACTCCAACATCGAGATCTATTTTTTCCAGTTCTTCTTCATTCTGATGAAATTCGTGGTTGGGCACAAGGTCCTTTTTCAAAGCCGATTTATTTTACCAGAGATATCAATTGCTCCTCCTCCTAGGCTGGTAAGTGAAATGGTTAAAGTACCAGTTTGGCACTCCCCAAGTAGTACTAGAGCTCCGTATTGATATCATTTGCCAATGGGCAGATATTTACAGCCAACCAGAGCTGTTGATGTAGTGGAGAAGATTGATAGGATTTTGATTGGAGTGCTATCGTAAGCAGTCGAAGAAAGGAGCACCCAGTGGCCTTAATCATCTAGCTGTCAAGACCGGATATTTACAGAGGGAATGGTCAACAGTCTCCTTCTCTAAATGGCCCCCACAGCTTCTGCAATGAAGATTAAATGGTAAACCCAGCTTCTCTGCGCGTGTGCCGATCTTACAATGACCGGTAAACACAGCTACGAGTTTAGAAATTGAATGGCGTGCAGTCCTCAGAACTTTCTACCCCATGCGTCTTTGTATTGGGGCCAAAGGGTTTTCGAAATAGCACACGAAGAAATGGAGCTCAATCTGTTCAGCGTTTTTCTGAGAAATAAGTTGGATACGAGACCTCTGACCTGGACCTTCCTGGCCAAAGCATCAACAATTTCATTTCCCTCTTGTTCCTATATCCTGAAACCCAGATCAAAGGAATGTTACCTGCACACCGGAGAGATTTGATCTCCTTCTTACAGGAGTTGACCAGATTGGTTCTGCATCATGCCATCGTGAGTGCCGTGATCGCAGCTTGACTAGCGGGAAAAATCGGAAATCGGACTGAGAAGATGGTCTCGCGTTCAATAAGAATGCAGGATTGCCAAGATTTCTGCCTGAACAACCCTTTGCAGTATTCGGCAGTTTTAAGAAAATAGATAAGTTGGCTGATTTAGATAAAACCCCTGCTCCGACTCCTGACGTCGTCTTAGAATCGTCAGTGAATACAGAGGTACCAGCATCGGTACAGATTTTTCCCTCATTCCAGTTCTGCCTGCTTGGAAAGAATGCCCTGATATGACCATCAAACTCCGAGTAGAGTTCAGAGAAATGCAGTTTTAACTGCTTAAAAATGCTGTCGTGTCCACCTTTAGTGCCCACATTTGAAAATCTGAGCAGATTCCCGGGCTTTACTATTCACTCATTTAAAGAAACTGTATGGCCGATGAACTGACAAAACAGGACACCGTTGAGAGGGATTCTGCATCACAACAAGAGCAGTAGTGGATGATAAGTCCGCAGGCTAAATTTAGTAAACTATTCATGGATGGTTGTAGGAAATGGATAATGGAGGGGTATTCTCTGAGGAAATGCTTATAAGACTTAATTTTATTCTTACAAGGGACTTAAGTGAAGTGAACGCCCTTAAATAGACAGTCGGTTAGCTACCCGCTAAACTTTAAAAAGGTGATAATTAAAGCTTCACTAAATTGCGCTCGAAATAGAATAAGGACTGCTTAGCTTGCATTTCAATCTTAACTAAATATCAGCTAACTGAATCCTCACCAAGCCGATATGGGTTCGAAGACGTAGGAACAAATCATGAAATTTTACATCTAAAGAAATAGCCTAAAGTGTACAGCCCAAACATTAAACCTGGAATATGGAAGTCCCTTCATGCCCCTGCGTTCTACTCGTGAACAGGTAAACCTCACTCCAGAAGTGTGCTCTGAGGCTCTGAGCATTTAGCTTAGCTATTGCACACTTCTTTTACTTTTGTATCTCACAACTCTGGTTATTCGTGGGACTCTTAACGCTGTCCGATTCAATATATTTCAGCTTTCCATTGCGGTAGGGGCTTACAGGGTGGCTAATGTCAGGAAAAACTTTGACATGCAATGATCCAACTGTTTGCTGTGCGAGCTTCTGAGATTAACTCATCTACAACTCTCGGTATTGATGGGGATCTTAACCGGATCATGCCTCATAGAGATCCATATAATTTCAGCTCAAAATAGCTGCATTGGCAGCTTTTTAGAGGCTAGCAAAATGGATTTTTCTCAGCAGCACCATTTCAGTTGCCTAACTTTCGTGAGAGCGAGATTAAGACGACTCACTTCTAAAAGAGGATATTAGCAGACTGTGGAACTTCTAAATTTCTAAACTTCTAAAAATTCTAAATTCTACTTGTCAAAATATAATATACCTCTTAGGGGTGTCAGCACAACTTAATCATGGATTCTTTGATGTCCATCGAAGGGCACAAGCACGAAGGCCTTTCACAGTGCTGCGACGCTCACTTAACCTTAGTTAAAATCCTCTGTTGGGCCAACTAACTATTCACAAAGGGCATCATTTCTTGACATAAGCGACCAATAGAATCTGTCTCAGCATTCCTAGCGTTCATGCACAAGAGATTATTTGAGTAGACTCTCAGTACAGATTTTTTTGCGCCTCAATTAAGTTATAGAGAAATTGACATTCAGCCGCAGGCGAGGACGCCGCTAAAGCAGTACGCATTTTAGTCAGTTAGGAAGACCTACAAGCCCACACGTATGAGAAAAAATATGGGAAGCAGATTCGAGGAAAGACAGTTGACAGAGGACAGCAGGCAAACACAACTGCAAATATACAAACACACAAATATTGCGATACGTGTGCCGATGTGCATACATAAATATATGAAATAATGGCATTGCTTTGCTGCCTTTGCCTTTGTCTTTGCCTTTGGCTATATCTCTGCTGTAGTTACATAGCTGCCAAACACGCATATGTTATGCCATAAAATTCAAGGATATGCCAGGCTTCTCTACACAATAGCAGACCTAATAGCTGTTGTAGGTCAAAAGCATTGCTGTACCGCAAATGTTGGAATGGCTAGTGGGTGCCTAGTTTTATTTGAGGACCTTGGCTGTGATAAATGAATGCTTGCATACATTTTAGGGGCATATTCTGATGACGCAGATGAAAATCACTTCCAACAGGACATACTTTTTTTCTTATCAAAAGTTTTAGCAAAATTCTTCCTTTCTCTTTTAAAGAAAGTCTTAATAAATTATAAGCGTTTTTTTTCATTCAACCAATTCAGATTTCTTTTTTCGAAAATTCATAAATTTCTTTTTAAAAACTTATTACCGTACAGTTTTTTTTATTAAAAAAATATTTATTGTGTAAAAATTTCATTTTGTAACTATTTAGCGATTTTTAATTAAATTTTAGCCAAAAAATTTTATTTTGTTTCAAAAAATCTTAACTTTTTATTAAAAAATTATTTTTTATGTATATATTTATTAAAAAATTATTTGCTCTTTTTTCTAATTTTTTAATAAGGATATATAGAATTTTATTTTGGTTCAAAATCCTTTTTTTTTTGGTAAAACTTATTTACTATTTAGTAATTAATAGCGATTTTAAATCATAAACTTTTTTTTCTAAAACCACATTTATACTATTTTTTTCTCAAAAATTTTTAGAAATTTTTTAATGGGAATTCAGCTTTATTTTTTTGAAGTCGTTGAATTCTGTTGTTTTTTTTTGGTAAAAATTATTTACTCTATATTAATGAATAGCGATTTTTCAATTGTTTCGTTTAACCAAAATGGATTTTATTTGAAATCATTAACATTTACACTATTTTTTTTTAAATTTTTTTTTTTCAAAAATTTTTTAATGGGAATTCAGCTTTATTTTTTTGTAATCGTTGAAATCTGTTTTTTTTTTTTTGTTAAAAATTATTTACTCTACATAAATTATTAGCGATTTTTTAATTGTTTCGTTCAACCAAATTGGATTTTATTCGAACTCTTTAACATTTTTTATGAAAAACATATTTATTCTATTTATGTTTTTATTTCGTATGGTTTTAATAAAGAAATACTTTCCTTATTTTTTGTAAATTTGTAATAGTTGTTTAACGATGTTTAGCCAAATTTAAAAAAAAAATTTTATTTTGCTACAAAATTAAATTAAAAAATTTGTTCTTCTGTACATTTTTATTAAAAATTATTTGTTAATTTTTTTTATTTTTTAATAATTTTTATATAATATAATTATTTTCAAACTTCGTTTTTTTATTAAAAAATTACTTACTTTACTTTTGTAGTAAATTTTTAACTAAATTTCTTCCAACCAAAATGGATTTTGTTCAAAACTTTTTTATTATAAACTTGGAAAAATATAAGTCTAGAAAAGTAAGTCTTAGAAAATCTTAGTCTAATAGAAAATGTAAGCCTAATTTTTTCCAAAAATGTTAAGAAATTTTTGAAAAATTTGAACAATTAATAAATTTTGATTGCGCATTTTTTTAATAAATATTATTTAATGTATATTTTCGTAATATTTTAATAGCTCTTCAGCGTTTTTTAATTAAATTTCATCCAACCAAATGGAATTTCGCTCCAAATTTGTAACTTTTCAATCACCCAAAATTTCATATTCTTATAATTATTTAAATTAAATGTTTCGATTGTTTTTTAGTAAAAAATTAATTCTTTATTTCTTTAATTCTTTAATTCTAATTGAATTTGAGCCAAAAAAATTGATTATTGCTCTCAAAATGCTAAGCTTTTTGTTAAAAAATTTGTTCTTATGTATATTTTTATTAAGGGGACAGATACCTGTAAACGGCATTTTTCCCCTAATTTTTATTATTAAAATTATTTTTTCGAAAAATTTTCGAAAACTTGAAACACATAGAAAGTAATATCATAAAAAGAGGTGTGCAAAAATTCAGGGAGATCGGTCAATAACTTTTCGAGTTATCGTGTACGCCAATTCGAAAAATATAGTTTTGAGAAAAACGCGTCTAAAATCGGCCACGTAACTATACCTCTCCCAGCACTCGAACGCAAAGAAAAGAGTCGTCACGGTTGACGATCTATAATATAAGAAATACTTAAATTTACGTTCGAAAAATTGTTCGACACATTCTTGAAGCATTATATTAACATTTTATGAAAAAAAAAATGTTTGTTTTGAAATTTTACAGGTATCTGTCCCCTTAAGAAATTATTTGCTCTTTTTTCGAATTCTTTAATAAATTTCTATGTATATAAAGAAATTTCATTCAAAATTCGTTTGTATTTATTAAAAAATTACTTAACGTATTTTTGTAGCAATTTTTGAAATAATTTTCATCCAACCCAATTGGATTTTGTTCCTAACTTTTTGTAAGTTTTAGGATTTTTTTTTCAATATCAACAGCCTAAACTTAATTTCTTTATAATTATTTTAAATAA
>JAYXIM010027652.1:0-75891 GCA_037575425.1 Anastrepha fraterculus
CGCCTTAGATCTGGCGTTAATTTTGTTCAAGGCCAAGCAACTCTGCAGTTTCTGCCATTGAGAAAGCCTTTTGTTGTCATAGCTGAAAAGTAAATTTTTCGAAATTGTATTAAAAAACCAAATCTTTTAAGAAATCAATTCAAAGCGTAACAAATTTGTCAGCATTCAATGAACGAAAATATATATTTAGAAATTATATACCTACCATTACACAATATGGTAGCGATTCTACAAATGTTCCACGTAATCTATAGCTCCTACAAAATAAGTAAGTGCAGCGCACCTTCATAACTGCCAATACCCGCGCTCAAAGTCACTTAATACCAAATTTGTAATCAATTCTTTTTCCTCCTTTCACAGGCCAAATGCTCATGAAATGGCTCATTTCATCTCTGCAACAGTCTGGCAACAATCTCAACGAACAGGACTTGAATAACCTAACAATGCAGTATTGTAACAATTTGATAAATGTGGGTGTGTTAAAGCAGATTTCCGAGGAAACGGATATCAAAAACTTTAGCGTAAGTATTCGAATGGAATGAGTGTTGAATGAGTTGCAGAAGTTAATATCCTTAGACTTCCTTTAAAGTCTAACTGTCGCAAACTTTAGTGCATATTAATTGCTGTCCAGTCCCTGTCTCCCCCAAAACTACAAGTAAAATGTTGAATATGGTAGCGAAAAAAAACACAGCCATTACTTCCTACCACAAATTAAAAATTGATATTCCAACGTTCAGTGACTTTTGCCACTGCACACTCAGGAAACTTAAGAAAAAAAATGTCTTTTTAAAAATTAAAAAACTTATGAACTCCTCCAAGGTGAGTGGACTAAAAGAGTTACACAAAAAACAAAACGAAATTCCTTTGCTCAAGCAGAAATGCAACTAAACTTTTTTGAGTACTTTAGAGTTGTTAAGGCGCGCCGCCACCAACCAACTTGCTTGCCTTCGAGTGTTTTGCACTTCCCACAGCGCCTTCAATCCATGCCAACCGCCCATTCGTAGAACAGTGTAGCACGTATCCGTCGTAGTGCACAGCAGCAGAATTGTGACAGCTAAGCGCGCAGAGAAACGCAGAGAAAGAAATGGGTTTTAGGTTGAAGAATCGCCCCGGCGAACGGAAGCAGTCACAACGGATATGAAAGGCTTGACGTGGTTGACACCGTTGTTGTTGCTGCCGGTATTGTTGTTATTAAGAGTCATTAGCCACTGTGCCCAGTTTCAAGTGTCAATTTTTTTCTTTCTTTTGCTGTTTTTTATGCTGCTTTAAATTTTTTCTTTTTATTTCTATTTATTTTGCTTTGCATCTTTTTATTTCGCTTTTTGACTATTTTGCCATGCAAATTCGTTGAGTGCAACGCTACGTAATCAAATTCAATGCTTTCTAACTTGAATGTGGTTTTGAAGTTCCTTCTGCTACGTCGCCAAATATTTGTTAAAGATTTCTATGCGGCTTCTCTTGCACAAGTCTGCACTGACTTTCGGCAAAATGTTGTAATTTCTATTCTGTCAAGATCTTCATTTCTAAGGAGTTTTTTTTCCTCAATGTTGGCGCGCTGCTATGCGTTGATGATTTCTTCAAATTTACGCAATTCGTAAAGTGCATTGCCAGACAGTGTGCAAATTGTAAACTGGACAGTAAATAAAGGCCGACAGCTTAATGAATGCGCAATTATGAAAAAACCTCGCAGTTTACTCTTTATTCACTTTAAAAATCAAAGAAAAAAATAGAAATTTAATGAAAAGTTTCAAAGTAATGGTAAAATTTATCACCGCGGTATGCCTAACGGTGGTTAAAAACTCTGTTAAGTTTGAGAAAAACCACTAGCAGAGAATTAACTCAAGCCAGACATTCGCTTGTATTTGCGATACGCCGTCAGCTGTTGGTTTCTAAAGTTGACTGTGTTTGTTTAGGAAACGAGAGTTCTGGAAAGTTCACGCTTTTGGGGCTTGTTTTTTTGCATTTGTTATCTCCAAAGTATTTAATTGAATTATTACAAAAAATATTTGATAGGGAGAGTCTGTCAGACATCTTCTTTGTCGCTGTGCCGCGAGGCATTCCACTAGGTTTAGATACTTTGGGTTCTTGAATGATACTTTTGACCTTAGTGAGTCTAAGTGAGTGGTTTAAATGCCGACTACCACTTCCACCTACCTACGGTGCGTGTCATCTGGCATAGAGACCAAAATGTGAAAACCAATGTATCTATAAAACCAATTAACCCAGGGAACCTAAACTTGGCACGAATGCATAAATTGTAACGGGTAGTTAAGATTCAAGGGGCAGTGTTGATTTTGAATAAAGTACAATTTTTTTAGGAAATTATTATCATTTCTCTTGATTATGATAATATTGGTATGGCTCAATTATGAAAGGAACAAAATATCGGCCAAATGACCGCCGCGGCCTCAGCGGCACACCTCCATCCGATGGTCCAAATTTTCGATGACGCTGAGGCATAATTGAGGTTCTATGCCGTTAATATGCCGAATTATCTAATCTTTCAGCTCTTGAATTGTTGCTCGTTCATTGACGTACACCTTTCCTTTCAAATAACCCCAAAGAAAGAAGTTCAACGGTGTCAAATCACATGATCTTGGCGGCCAATTGATATCGCCGCAGCATGAGATCATTCGGCCATCAAATTTTTCGCGCAAAAGAGCCATTGTTTCGTTAGCTGTGTGACAAGTGGCACCGTCCTGTTAAAATCACATATCGTCCGCATCCATATCTCCCAATTCGGTCCATAAAAAGTTCGTTATCATCTCACGATAGCGAACACTATTCACAGTAACTACCTGACCGGCTTCATTTTGGAAAAAATACGGCCCAATGATGCCGCCGGTCCATAAACCGCACCAAACAGTCACTCTTTGTGGGTGCATTGGTTTTTCGGCAATCACTCTTGGATTATCAATCGCCCAAATGCGGCAATTCTGCTTATTGACGAATCCACTGAGGTGAAAATGTGCCTCATCACTGAAGATGATTTTTTTCACGAAGTGCGCGATATGCATTGAGATTTGAACGCCCGTTTTCATAATAATCCTGAATAACTTTAACGCGTTGCTCGATTGTGTATCTTTCCATGGTTCGAATTGAGTTAGTCATGGCAGAAATACACTCGTAGGCTATTAGAAAAAACGTCTTCATTATTTTGGTCTTTCTTTTTTCGAAATTCGAACCTACGTTCTCTCTCTGAACTCTGAATGGTAGTCACGCACCAACCCATTCGGCTGCGATGGCTCTTTCAAATGTTGGCCGCAACTGTGTCGTAATTCGGCATCCGTAAACGCCAATTTTGAATAACTCGCTGGAGGACTTCGATCGGTATCTCGTGAATAAAAGTCCAAAGGTATGATATCACACGATCTTGGTGGCCAATTCACTGGTCCGAAACGAGAGATAGATTGTTTTATGGACTGTATGGCTGTATGGCAAGTAGCGCTATCCGCCATCTTGTCGGAACCAAATGTTGTGGAGATCACGGACTTCAATTTCCGGGATCAGAGGACCGTTTATCGTGGCACGATAGCGTTCACCATTCGCTGTTACATTGAATACTGAAAAAACTATGTATTTAGTTTGACAGTAGTTACGCGTGATCTGTCAAAAACAAAACCTATTGGAAAAAGTACCTCCAATCTGATCACCTTTTACAGTTTACCCAAGCTTTAAAAATCAACAAATCCACGTAATATCTTCTGCATTTGGACAATTAAAGAAAAGTAAATTAGGTTCGGAACGAACTTTTATATACCCGCGCACAGTTTAGTAAAATTAATTTGGGCTGGCTGTTGATATTTGAATCAAACAAACAATGGGCGTTAAAGCTTGTAAACAGCTATAACAGATGGACAAAGGGAAATTTAGTCTTAAAATATAAAGAAATGGGCGCTGTTTCTATCCGAACTCAATAATATCCATGTCGAATCTAAATAATATAGAGAGCAACAGGTGTGCAAAGTTTAGACGAGTTTTATTAATTTGCTATCGATATAAACGCATATTCACAAAAGTGGCCGTGGCATCGTATTTCTTTTTTCGTGGGTTCATGAATTGCTCCAAATCGAAGTAATTTTGCTTCGTTTAGAAAAGTTTTTTTCAACTAGTTTTTTTTAAATTACCGTTAAATGACAGGTATACAAGAAATAGCTTATATTCACAGAACAAACACAAACACAGAATCCCTCAACTAAGTCCAATTATGCTCAAAGGGGAAGCTCTTGTGATTTCGGAAGAAACCAAGTTCTTGCTACATACACAGGAAACTGACTTGGAAGTCAAACATCTTAGAAAGAGTTAGGAAAGCTAACCTAGCTTTTTATGTCTGTAAGAGAGCTTTAGGTAAGACCTGCGGAATTAAATCTAAGGATCAAAGCGAGGCTTTAAGGCTCAAAGCGAGCTCACAGTGGAGGACTGTCACACATGGACATTCAACCATCTTAGACTCCTACACAGATATACCCAGTGACTGTGATTATCATCCTCCCATTCTTTGCTTCGAAAGAAATTTCCTAATGAAAATCCCTTCTAGACTGGATTGGCTTGAAGAAGATCCAACACCCAACACACCCTTCAAGATCTACAAGGACGGATCTAAAATGGACACCGGTGTAGGATCAGGGCTATTCTGCGTAGAGCTTTCTAGTAGTAATTCCTTTAAACATTTCAAGTGGAAATAAACACTATTCATGAAGCCTTAAAATGGTTAAAGATAAACAGAATACTCGTATCATCAGCGAATATCTGCATTCTATCGGACAGCCAATCTGCCCTACGAGCCCTGGATGCACTCCAAACAACAGCAAGGAGTGTCTTACGTTGTCGCCAATCTCTAAGTGAGATGGCCAAGCAATATCGTATAATCTTATGCTGGGTTCCAGGCCACAGAGATATACCAGGGAACTGCAGGGCAGACTAACTTGCAAGAGAAGGTACCTGTATGCCAGACATAAGTAATTTTATGGAGAAACCTCACGCAACTTGTAAGCTTCTCATTAAGGACGCACTAATCAGTTCTGCAAATCAAAGATGGATTAGCGTTAACACCTGTGAAATTGCTAGGCAAACATGGCCAGTTAAACTTACGTCTGGCCAAGAGTACTATAAAACTAAGTTGACTTCAAATCAGGACCTTACGGGGTCCTCACGGGACATTGTCTTATACGAATTCATGCAAGGAGATTAGGCGTTTACACGCATGATTTCTGTCGTTGCTGCAGAAATGAGGAGGAGCTGGAAAAAAATTCAACACCTTTTTTGTTCATGCCCAGCTCTAGCCAGAAGCAGGAACCGAACGAGTATAGATAATCTATACACTTTAGGTATCAACAACCTTTTACGCTTTGTGAAAAGCTCAGGATGGTTCAATATGGAGAGGGAAATGTAGCCCAGTCCCCGCGGCTCACAACGAGCCCATGGTCTAAGTGGCATCGTTGTCTATATGTGCGATGCGGCTGCCAAACCTAATTTGGTTTTTGTTGTAGTATCTACTATAAAGAAAGTAATTTAAATTCAAAACTAAATAGTCGAAACTTGTCAATATGTGGGGGGTACCTTCTTTAGACGTTGCTGTACTTAAGTCCTTGTTTTTTGTGCCGCTTCCGCTAAACGTAGACTTATTCACCCGTGGTGGGGTGACCTTTAATCCATTCAAAGCCTGAGGTAATGCTTAAATTCATAAAAAGCCTCCTCATGGAGCGTGAATAGTCTAGTTTAACAATAACAAAAGTGATTCCCTAATACAAATCCAGAATTGTTAGATTAATTCAATTACAAAAGTACTTATAAGTAGTTAGTAGGATGAGTCCACATAATTATTTACGCAAGTAAAAGTCAACAACTACATATTAAAGCATATTTTATTTAGTTGCAAATCAGAAATTTCTCATTCAGATGCATAGTTCAAACTTTCGTAATCTTCTAATATACAGGGTAGGCCATTTAAAGCGGGCCCATCTGGCAACCCTATAACTTTTGACAGGAACGTCAGATCGACTAATGACATAGCGCGTTGGAAGCGTCAGTCCAAGACAATTTTTACCGTGGAGCAGTACACTCCAAAAGAACGCGCTGAAATAATTCAGCTTTACATCCAAAATAACTTCTCAATTGTGAAAACTCAACGTGCGTTTAAAAAAAAAAATAAAGTTAAAAGTGCGCCATCCAAAAGCACTTTACAGCGTTTATACGCAAAATTTATTAACCACGGTAGTCTCAGCAATAGCAGCCACGCATCCAGACAACGTACACGACGTTCTGCTGAAAATATCGAGGCTGTACGAGCCAGTGTTGAGGAGGCTCCGCGAACATCGAGTTATCGTCGTTCTCAGGAATTAGGCATCGCCAGGACAACACTCAGGCGCATAATTCGCATCGATTTGAAAATGTTTCCGTACAAAATTCAAATGGCACAAAAATTAAACCCGGCTGATTACCCGAAACGGCTTGATTATGCCAAATGGGCCGTCGAAACCGTTCGAAATGAACCCGACTTTTGGCAAAAAATCATCATGTCAGACGAGGCTCATTTTCAGTTGAATGGAGGCGTAAACAAGCAAAATTGTCGCTTCTACGCTGCCGAAAATCCTCAATTAGTTGAAGAACAGCCTCTCTTCGATCAAAAAGTGACTGTGTGGTGCGGTGTTTGTGCGGGAATGGTCATCGGACCGTTCTTTTTCGAAAATGAAAATGGAGCCTCTGTCACCATCAATGGAGAGCGTTATCGTGCCATGATACGCGATTTTGTTATGCCAATCATCGAAGAAAATGACATGGAAGGCTACTGGTTCCAACAGGACGGGGCTACATGCCACACTTCACGCGCTACAATCGATTTTTTGAAGCCATTGTTCCCTGGAAGGTTGATTTCGAAAAATGGTGATTTTCCGTGGCCACCGAGATCACC
Organism: Anastrepha fraterculus; assembly: GCA_037575425.1. Lineage (NCBI taxonomy): Eukaryota > Metazoa > Arthropoda > Insecta > Diptera > Tephritidae > Anastrepha > Anastrepha fraterculus. The sequence continues at coordinate 6,911 of JAYXIM010027652.1, forward strand.
AGATTTGACGCCACCGGACTTTTATTTGTGGGGTTATCTGAAATCCAAGGTATACATCAACAAGCCAAGGACTCTAACTCAACTTAAAAACAATATCCGACGCGAAATCGCCGCCATACCGGCCGAAATATTGGCCAAAACGATGGAAAACGCCGAAAAAAGGACACATTTGGTCATCAAGGCCAGAGGCAAACATTTGAAGGATATCATTTTCAAAAACTAGCTGGAACAAATCTCTTTGAATCAAAATAAATGATTTTTCATATCAACACAAAAAAAAATGTTTTTTTCAATGTTTTTTTCAGAAACAAATGGGCCCGCTTTAAATGGCCTACCCTGTACAACTTCCACAACTACACAAATTGTTTTTCTTTCAATGCCGTACTGCCTGCTTAACGCATTTTGCGCTAACTTAATCGAGTGGTCAAGCAATAAACTTAATAAATCAAATGACAGGTGACTTCACGCCAATTGAATCTGCAAAAATAATTACCAAAACGTGTTCTATGAGCTTTTCAACGGACTTTTTGTTTTATCACCGTTAAGCGTCACGTAGCAGAAATAGAAAAACAGCAAAACTTTTTCACCACTGCTGGCTAAAGAAAGAACGAGTAAAATTACGAAATGAAGAGGGGAGCGGGAGAAACAAGAACATAAAACCTTATCAAATTTAAGCTCACTTCATAAGGTGCAGAAAAAACTATCCAAAAGCGGGCTGAGGTAAATTTTCCCCCGAAGAATACAAGAAAAAGTATGTATGTATGTAATCATGGAAGTCAACTAAAGGCAAGCCTGTCACCCTTTGTCCTAGTAGAGTATTTTTAATCTGACTAAAAGGAAGTAAAATAGAATATCTGGAGCTGCTATGGTTAGACTGCTTGCTTCCCCTCTATTCAAACGATATTTCTTTAATGCTTCTGAGAGGAGGAATCTCGTCCGAGGTAAAAGAGCAACACTAAGTGGGCAAGAGTGTATCCGTAATTCAGCAGCATGGAACAGAAATAGTGTCCTCGAAAGTCAGTGCAACGTCGGAGGCCGAAGAAAAGGACGCCTTAGAAAAAGATGGCTCGAAGACGTGGAAGTTGATCTAAAAAAGCTAAATGTGCAACGGTGGAGGGAGGTAGCCTTAGATAGTGACAGATAGCGAAAGGTTGTGAATGAAGCAATGGTTTACCAAGGACGTAAGAAGAAGAAGAACAAGAAGTGCTACGTTACGGGAACGAGCCAGACTTATAACCGGCATCATTTTTCAAAAAGGTACGCGAAATTTGTTATGTATTGTAGTTACAAGAATAACAACGACAACAACAACTAAGAGTATTCGGTGAAGTATTATCGATAAGAAGGCTATAGAAGAAACATCTAAAAACAAATGCAAAGCATATTGGATTATAGAACGAATCTAACGGGTGATTTTTTAGCTATTATCTTTTTAAACAGTTGGTTTAAACAGCTGACGCACGTTTCGTGTTTTATTTCACTGTCAAACATCTTCAGTTAGGTCTATAATTTAACCATGAATCGTCTTACAAACGAACAACGCTTGCAAATCATTGAATTTTATTATAAAAATGCGTATTCTGTTAAGAAAGTTTAAAGTCGAAAAATTGTGTTCAGCGACGAAGCTCATTTTTGGATCATTGGCTACGTAAATAAGCAGAATTGTCGATTTTGGAGTGAAGATCAGCCAGAAGAATTGCAAGAGCTATGTATCCAGAAAAGGTCACGGTTTGATGCGGTTAATGGGCTGGAGGTATCATTGGACCGTACTTCTTCAAAGATGCTGCGAATCGTAACGTAACTGTGAATGGTGAGCGCTACCATGAAATGATATCCAACTTTTGTTTGCCCAAAATGCAAGAGCTTGACTTGCATGACGTGTGGTTTCAGCAAGACGGTGCCACATACCACACAGCACGCGTAACAATGGACTTGTTGAGAGGCGAGTTCGGTGAACATTTTATTTCACGTTCGGGACCTGTCAATTGGCCACACAGATCGTGCGATATAACGCCTTTAGATTATTTTTGGTGGGGCTATGTTATGTCTATTCAGGCAAGCCTGCTTCAATTAACGCATTGGAAGACAACATTAAAGCACTTATATGTGAGATACCGGCCGAAACATTGGAAAAAGTATACCAAAATTGGACTAAGCGGATGGACCATTTGAGGCGCAGTCGCGGTCAACATTTGCATGAAATAATCTTCAAATATTAAATTATATGGACTGTATCTACTATCGATTTAAATAAAAATGTTATGCATTTTTCTGAATTTTACGTGTTTACGTGAAAAACTTTCCTATAGCTCTTAAAAAATCACCCTTTAAAAGTTTGCAAAAGCCAGACAAAGATGGCAGACGCTGATTTGAATATCAAAAAATAGGCAAGCTTTAAGATAGGACCGTAAAATTGTATTTAATATGTATATGGGTAAGCCATTATTATTACACATTTTTTTTTTACATTTTATTTATAAGTTTGGGAAGAAAATTGGGTATCATTAAACGTTGATACTTTTTCTAGGAAAAGGCGTAAATCTAAGTTTGAAATCCCTACCGCAACAACACTTTAATTAACTATTTTTCTTAAGTACTTTCCAACGAATCAAACACCCGCATTTTTAACAGCATTTGAATATAATTTTGCACTCATGAAAGCGCACACATACATACATTCAACATGCATGTATCTACAGAAGGATACAGAAGTGGCTGCATGTATAAGTGGAGTATGCTTGTATGCATGTATGTATGTATGTATATATGTATATGTTAGCCACCACTCATCCTCCAATAACTCCAGCAAACACTCTTCATTCAGCTACTTAAAGCCGCTAAACACTTTTGAAACCCACTTGCACACCCACACAGGCAAAGAATTGGTGAATGGCGCGCATAAAAATGCAAATCAAGTTTAAAGGGTCATGTAAATATGTTTGTATGTAGAGAAAAAAGTGTATGAATGGAAAAAATCACACGAAGCTTTAATCGCATTTCACACCATTTTTGAAGAGTATTTACACACTGCTGATAATTTGCACTTTGCAAACAAGAGCACACTCACATGCATATGTATATGTATGTATGTCCACTCGTTTGCACCCTGCAGGGAAAAATAGTGGTTGTGATTTAGAATACTAAAAGTTCACTTTTCAGCTCAACCAAATCGTGTTGAGTTTTCTTGCCGGTGGGGTTTTTAACACGGTGATGGCCTGTGAAATTTGAATTGCCTGGTAATGCATTAGCAAAATAGCAGTTAAAATACCAGTTCATACAAGCCAAAAAAAATCTAGTCCAATGTATTTCTAAACTTACCAGTATTAAACCAGTTAAAATAGGAAAAGAAAAATATTGATTTCATTACTATGTTTTAAAGTATTCGATTTCATATTAAAAATGTACACAGAATTTGTTTTTACTTAAAAGGAAATGAAATTTCTTTCAGGTGCAGTAGTTGGCAAAGCATTCAAAAATTGATTCAAACTTACAAAATATATAGGTTGTCAAAAAAGTCTTGCGGTATTTTTATTGAATTTTCAATTGTTCATAAAATTGGTTATAATAATGCGATTTAAGTCAAATATGCGCCGTTTTGTTCGATGACGAGTTCCCAACGAGATGCCAACTTCATAATGCCCCTCTTATAGAAGCTCGCTTCCCTATTGTCAAAAAACTCGGAGAGACAATTTTCACAGGACTCTCATGTGGACAACTTCCGACTACCAAGCTCGTTCGCCATGGACAGAAATAGGTGGTAATCACTTGGTGCGAGATCCGGACTATACGGTGGATGCAAAAGAACCTCCCATCCGAGCTCCCGGAGCTTCTGGCACGTCACCAAAGATGTGTGTGGCCTGGCGTTGTCCTGATGGAAGACAATTCGGCCTCTGTTGATCAAAGATGGCCTCTTCTGCAGTCACCATCCGCTTCAAAAACGGGTCGATTTTGTTGCGATTCGCATGCATCCATACGGGCAAAAATGTTTTTTTTGCGTCAAGTCGTGTGGCACCCATACATCGAGCTTCTTTTTGAATCCAAGCTTCTTCAAATGGTTTATAACGGTTTGATGACTCATGCCCAGCTCTTGGCCGATGCTACGGCTGCTACTATGCCGGTCTTTTTCGATCAATTCAGCGATTTTATCGCAATTTTCGACGACAGGCCTTCCGGACCGTGGCGCATCTTCGATCACCTCTGCACCAGAACGAAAACGTTCAAACCATCGTTGTGCGGTGGAAATGGAAACTGTATCGGGTCCATAAACTGCACAAATTTTATTGGCAGCATGAGATGCATTTTTGCCTTTATCGTAGTAATACTGTAAAATATGCCGTATTTTCTCTTTATTTTGCTCCATGTTTGCGACGCTATAACTCACGAACGACTAAAAGCAAACAACAATTAATCAAACACGCGTTAGCACGTGAAAAGAGCTTTCCAAAAAGCTCTAGCGTGAACCGATGCGACAAATACAACTAGAACTACGCGCTTGTAAAGACAAGCTTGCGGAAATACCGCAAGACGTTTTTGACAATAAATAAAGAAATAAAATTTAAGGTTTTCACTTTAGGAACATAACGAAAATTAATGCTAACTGAATTTCCGATTCCTATTTTATGTGTCCGATTACTGCGAAGATTTTTCTGCGTTGGCCCATTTTTGGAAAATTTATTTTTTATTCAATTGAAGTGATTTTTTTAATTGCATTTCTGATTCAACGGCGCCGATAAAGCTTATTATAAATTCTGAAATAAAATGCATTAATTAAAATAGTAAAAAGTTCTTTAGTTCAAAGATTTCTTCATAGAAATGTGTATCTTGCTTGAGGCTCTAATTTTCGTTGATCTCGTTTTTAAGGTTTTCGCTGTTAGAATGCGGATGTACTCGTATATTGCAGAAATCTATCAACGATAAGTTTAATACTTCACACTCTGTACTATATTTTCTTGTGATCGAACATAGTATCGAGTGTTTTTTAGAGCTTGAACATTTCAACCTATTAGCTCTCTTGCGAGAGGCTCGTTTTGGAGCCTTTTTAAAAAGTCCGAATAAAATGGCATTTTGATTTGCCCAAAAATTTCACGAGGGGTTCCCCCAGACAAAATCTTGGCACAAGGAAGCTATACATGCATTCCGTCAAAAAAATATCGGGAAATGTTTATTTAAAAAGCGCGCGTTAAACTTTGTCTAATTTTTGTTTTTTGCTGGAGTGTTGGTACAACTGCCCTCTATAGTGTCGCACAAGTTTGAACTCGATCTGTCAATTAGCTTGTTTTTGCCATTTAATAATAGCAGTCAACCGTAGGTGTGCTCTACGATTTTTACTAAGGATAAAAATATCGAACAAAGAATTTGCCTTAAATTTTGTGTTTTGAACGGCATTTCGTGTGCCGAATCGTTGAAAATGTTGCCGAAAGCCTATGGCGAGTGTGCTTTATCAAAAACACAGGTCTACGAGTGGTATAAGTCTTTGTAGAGGGCCGAGAAGTCGTGGAAGATTTGGCTCGATCTGGTCGCTCATCAACGAATGAAAACATCGACAAAGTCAAGGAAATGGTGCTGGAAAACCAACATTTAAGTTTGAGGGAGGTAGCTCGTGACCTTAGCGTGTCTCACGAATCAATTCGCAACATATTACACCATAAATTAGGCATGAGACACGTAACTGCACGACTCGTTCCAAGAGAATTGAATTTCTTTCAAAACATTCATCGGAAGAAGATGGCTGAAGACATGCTTGAGCAAGTGAATTCGGACTCACCGTTTATCCAGCGCATTATAACAGGAGATGAGACTGGCATACAAACCAGTCAACAGGCGGCTGAATGGCGCTATACACATGAGCCGAAACCCAAAACACCACGTTAAACTCGGTCAAAAGTGAAAGTCATGCTACTCGGTTTCTTTGATTATCACGGTGTTGTGCACTCGGAATTCATTCCAAATGGTTACACGGTAAATAAAGAATATTATTTGGAAGTTATGCGACGTTTGAGAGAGAATGTGCGTGGGAAACGACCCAATTCGTGGAAGTAAAACTCATTGATCTTGCACCATTATAACGCACCGTCTCACAAGGCTCATATTGTGGACACTTTTTTGACCAAAAATTCAACAAATATCATCGAACAACCACTGTATTCACCGAATTTAGCCACCTGTGACTTTTTCCTTTTCCCCAAAACTTGAAATGCCACTCCGCGAACGCCGCTTTGAGGAGGACAATTCGCTGAAGGAGCTGAAGAAGATCTCTTCAAATGCGTTTAAAAGGAGCTTTGGTGACTGGACTGATCATTGGCATATGTTTATTGCTTCGAAGGAGCTTATTTTGAAGGCGAAAAAAAATGTTTGATGATTAAACCATTATTTAGCGTTTTATTGAACAATTCCCGGTACCTTTTTTGACAGAATGTAAAACCCCATACATACCCTCACAGTTTTACGGCACTTCCTTTTATTTCATATTAATTAAACTTCTGTAGAATTCAGAAGAAAACAAGATTTAATGTGTAATTATTTTTTGCCAGGAATTTTTCGAAAAATTTTGTTCAGAAATCCCAAGGAAGGCAATTTCAGAATTCAGACTCAGCAACCCCAAAAACGTATACTACGTGTGACCTATGACTTTTTTCAATTTCAAACAAAAAATGGTTACAAAATTAAACTTCAAAATAAGAACCATCGCTAGCGACACATTTTTCCCATCTCTCAGGCAATTTGTGGATGCCGCGCCAAAAAAATTGGCCGCCTTTGGCCGCAAACCAATCATCGAGCAATTTTTTGGCTTCTTCGTGAGCATTGAAGCGCTGCTCGGAAAGTGCGTGGCCCATCGATGCAAACAAATGATAATCGAAAGGCGCTAAGTCTGGTGCACCAGCGGTTCCCAATCGTACGTCTCCACCAATTCCCGGGTCGCTCTTGTTCGATGTGGCGCTGCATTGTCATCAAGAAAAATTACTTTGTGACGCCGATCGGCATATCCTGGGCGTTTTCGGTGTATGGCGCTGTTAAAATCGGCCAATTGTCGTTGATAGCGTGCACCGTCAACTGTTTCACCTAGTTTTAATAGCTCGTACCAAATCATACTACGCTAATCCCAGAAAACACACAGCATTGCCTTGCGGCCGAAGCGATTTGGTCGTTTACGCTTGGGATTAGAGAAATGCACCCATTTGTCATCACCCGCGACGATTTGATGCAAAAAAGACTTCCTTTTGTACCGGGAGAGCAGCATTTCACAAGTGGTTTTTCGATGTCCGCAAATCGTAGTTTGAAAGAACGAAATTCGACATTTTTAAGAGCGACAAAAATGCATTGTTGTATGAAACGTAACAAACAATGAACTGAATATTGTTGACAGATGACAGACAAAAAAAACACGACATTCGGGAAGGTTTAAAAATACTCCTAGCGACATCTATAGAAAGTCTCATTGGGATAATTTCCTCCCTTAAGGTTGTGGAAATTTGATTACTTGCTGTGGTGTATTACCGTTGATTACACCTGCAATAAAAAACTACCAAACCGAATTTGAATACATAAATACATTTTTTTTGTTTTTAGAGGTTTTAGAGGCCGCCGTAGCCGAATGGGCTGGTGCGTGATTACCATTCGGAATTCACAGAGAGAACGTTGGTTCGAATCTCGGTGAAAGCAAAATTAATAAAAACATTTTTGTAATATCAGTCGCCCCTCGGCAGGCAATGGCAAACCTCCGAGTGTATTTCTGCCATGAAAAAGCTCCTCATAAAAATATCTGCCGTTCGGAGTCGGCTTGAAACTGTAGGTCCCTCCATTTGTGGAACAACATCAAGACGCACACCACAAATAGGAGGAGGAGCTCGGCCAAACACCCAAAAAGGGTGTACGCGCCAATTATATATATATACAGTATAATCTCGATAATACGGGACAATTAAATACCAGAGGTTGTCCGAAATATCGAATTTTCCGGATTATCGAGTGGGTAAAAAATTTAATAGAAATCAGTAGATCAGTAATTAAATGAAATAAACTTTTATTTAATCTTAAATTGATTAATATTCAATGAGTTATATGTACATATATTAGTTTTTATTCGGCCGTAAAATAATTAAATATATTCGTTTGCCGCAATTTTGTTTCATTTCTCTTTCTGAAGGCAATATCTCTGAGACTCACAAGTTTTAAAATGTCTCCGGATGAAAATTCCTGTTCCTCTGCATATTTAATACAACTATCAAATGCGACAATAGCTTGAGATTGCGAAATTTTAGGATCTTGACTTTCATTTTCGTCAAGGCTGCTGTTCTCGTTATCTTCTTCCTCAATCTCGTTGATATCGAAATCAGTGTCGTCATTCAACCACTCAGTAATCTCGTTATCATTATATACATCAGGGGATATTTCAACAAGAAGATCAATTATTTTAGTTGAGCTGCTGGGCCGTAGCATCGCAAGAGGCAAATCATCATCTGAGTCCCATTCTTCGTCATAAAGAATTTTGTTAAAACATTTTCTGAGCACGCGTTCATCCACATTTTTCCAAGCATTAGACGATAAAAAAGCCACATCTTTTAATGCAAAGTTTTTTAAAGATTCCGGGAGATTGCTCGTTGGGCTGGACAAAAGTAGAGACAAAAAACTCTTCCGATAGTTTGTCTTTAAAATTCGGATAGCATTTTGGTCCATTGGCTGTATAAGAGCCGTGCAGTTTGGTGGCAAAAACATAACATATATGTCCTTATCGACATCCGACAGTGATTGGGGATGGCAAGTTGCATTGTCTAGCAGTAAAATGGCTTTGGCTGGTAAATTCTTTTCCTTTAAGTAACGCTTTACTTCTTTAACGAATGAGTTTTCCAACCAATTTTTAAAGATTTGCTCTGTCATCCAAGCATTTTTGGTATGGGAGTACCCAAGCGGAAGGTTTACTTTTTTAAACGCTCTGGGGTTTTGGCTTTCCCTATCATGAACAATGGAAGTTTATGTTCTCCGGTTGCATTACAGAAAACTAGAAGTGTTACTCTTTCTTTTCCAATTTTGCGCCCGGGTGCGGATTTTTCATTATGCAATGTATGGGTTTTTTCTGGAAGTTTTCTCCAAAACAAAGCAGTCTCATCTGCATTATAAACCTGATCATACGTAATGCACATTTCTGCAATTTTCTTTCGCAATTTTTCAATAAAGGGTTGCACAGCAGTAGAATCATTGGAAAGTTTTTCGCCAGATATTTTTAAGAATTTAATTCCATATCGGGAGCGAAAATTACTAAACAAACCATTACTAGCCACAAATTCCACACTTTGTCCGTAAATTTGGGAACAGAATTGTTTGGCCTTTTCTTTGATGATTTCCGAGGAAATCGGTGCATTGTTTCGTCTTGCGTTTACAAACCATTTATACAAGTGGTCTTCCATCTTTTCAAACTCCGCAGGTCGCATAGTTTTACGCTTTCCAAGGCCACATTCTGTTCTAGCAATGTAACTGCAAAATATAATCAAAGGAGTGTAAATTCTTCTTACAAAATGTTTTCGTTTTTTACCTATCAATCTTTAATCCACTTGATTTTATGTCCGAAATTGTAGATTTACCTGACGGTCCTTCACTTAGTTTCTTAAGAACTTCTTTCTTCTGGTCTATCGTTAAAAACGTATGTTTTTTCTTAGCTGCTGGTGCCATAGTTAAATTTATACAGTCCACAGTTAAAGAAATTATGAAGTTAATGTTTGAAATTAGCTACTGAACTACACGTTACGCAAATATGCTTATGAATATGAACTAGGAGGCTGACGAGCACTTAAACGCACTATTCACTCAAAGTAGTTAGCAGGGGAGTCCCCTTTATAAAATAAAATAAAAAATAACGGAATTCCTTTTTATTTCAGCATATTCACTGGAAAATAAAGAAGTGTCCGAATTTTAGAGGTACACGAATACGTGGTGTCCGGATTACAGAGACTTCAATAGAAAACGTTTTGGTGTCCGGATTACCGCGCTGTCCGAATTATCAAGTGTCCGAATTACCAAGATTAGACTGTATATATACATATATATATATATATATAACGTCTATATATATATATATATATACCAATTTTATATATATATAGACGTTTTCTGAATTCTTCATGAAAATACCCCCATTGAAGAATGTATTTTGAATAATAAAAAAATAATTCACATTCAAGCTTAAACAATATCTTCCAAAATCATTTACAAGCATTAAAAAAAAGTATTAAAATTGGTTACTGTAGCAATTTGTGAACAAAATTTGTCGAAAAACTCCCACTGGGCAGCGAGAACGTATTCATCACTAATCATCCCTATGCATTGGTACTTCCATAGACGAGTCTCAAACTTTCCTATTTACAAAAAAAACTAAGTTGAAGACAAATTAATAATTTTACTACAGGGAGAATTCTAGTCAACCACGAACTACTATGATTTCTTCCATTAAATACCAGTATCTCTACTAGAATGTTTTCAGATTAGTTTGGCTTTTCCCTGCAGGGTCATACAGTCGCATGTATCAGCAGTCATGCTGTTTATGCATGTGTGCGTTTGTGTATGTGTGTAAAAATATCATTTCGAAGTGTTGTAGCGCCTGCAAAACCTAAATCGCGCCACAAAAAACGGTAAACAAACAAATATATGTAGATGTGGAAGGTTGCACACCGCTCGGAGGAAAAGGAAAATGGTGATTTTTATTAGCAAACTCATAATTGGGAAGCACACCTGCATGCATTCGCTTTCTCAAACGTTTGCATTTGCATGCATATGGACCGTTGTAACTCTGCAACTATTAGCTTATTTAATCCACAGTAATTTCCTTCCGTTACTACACCTTTCATCAGGTAAGCATCCCCCTCGCCATTTCACCAGTTCGCTATGGCAATCAACGCTATTTGATGTTTAACTTTGTAAAAGATTTCATGACTTCATCGACTTGCAAACGTTCGCACATATAGATGTGTGTGTGTATGTGTGTATATATGTGTATATATATGTGTATATAGGTGTGTGTATGTGTATATGCATATGGATGCTTCACCTCGTCACTACAGGCTTCCAACATCATTACATCCATGTATCCCTAAACGCGCAATATCCTTTGCCATTGCATATTCAATCCCGCTGGCATTAACAATTTGGCTTGGCAATTTCTCTACGCCGCTTAATCCCCTTTCATTACCTTTCTCCCCCGTTCTGCAACTTTCATTTCCTCTGATTTCGTTTCGCTGCTTTGTTGCGCTCTTTGTGCAATTTTATGGCGTTACTTCTTTCTTTCACAATTTTTTGCTTCTCCACCTTTGCCTCTTTCCCCCTGACGCTTTTGCATTACAGATTCTTCTACACTTTTTTGACAAGTGCCAAATGTTGTTGTATAACTGCAGTGAGTGAAAAAAAATCATTGATTTTCCAGCGAATTCCCTGTTTGCTTTATCGTGGTTTTATTAGTTATTTAGTTGGAAAATTAAATTTTTATTTGATTCGTGGAATTTGCTTGCGAGATTTTTTTTGCTATATCAATGCAATTTGCAACATTCATAGCTAACAACGCAAAACATTACGACCATTTTCAGCGGAAGTACTGCTTGCACCCATAGATCTCAGCTGCCCATAGAACTCAGCTGTCAAACGTTTAGAGGGCTGAACTCCGAAGTCATTTGGTCGTAGTTGCCCTCTTAACAGGCCATCAGAGTTAATTAATCATCAAACTGCCAGGCTAAGTATTTACTGGGAGAGTAAAATCAAAAGATTTAAGCATTTCATAAACCTCTCTACGGTCAAACTGTGAATGCTTACTGGCAGACTTGCGCAGCGCAGTTGCACAGGCCCGGAATTTGGTCTGAGTACTTCGGTCGTTTTTTTGACATATCTCTGGAAACATACTGGCTTTTTGAATGCGATGCTATAGCGACAAGAAAGTACGGCCAGAAGAGACAGGCACATACGCACAGTTCAGCCCAGCTCCATCCTAGACTTATTGAGGGAAATCGTTTTGCATGAAGAAGTATCATAGAATGATGAGTAGAGAGCATAAAGATTCTAAGATCGAAATGCAATTCTCCTTTTATTCTCTTCTTTCTAAGTACATCGTTCCTGCTTCGCATGCTATGAGTTCGGCAGGCGAAGTAGAAGACCTAATACCTACTAAGTGTCGCTTTCATGTCATGGATCTTATCAGACACCAACGAAGAAAATATATAGATTTGTACTCAAATACTGTCAATGTAGGCTATACTTAAATGCTGAAATCTCGCCATCACGTCAGATACCGTTTTCCCCAATGGACTTGCTGCTATCTTTAAACCATAGGTAGGTCTGATGGCTGCCAATATGACACACTTCGGCCTATCGAAGATCTATTGCGATAACACTGGAACTTCTTCTTAAACTTCTTCTTTCTGTATATACACGTGTACTTTTAAAGAGCTATTATAATCAAGTCCGAGCAAAAAGGACATGCCTACTAAATGAAAAGGGAATCCGAGTGGGCTTAATGTTGCCTGAGTGCTTTATTTGCTAGTTTGTCCCGACAAAAAAATTAAAGTAGTCAGCGACCCATCTAAAATACTTCTTTTCAAGAACGTTTTCCCGAATAAGATATACCTGTCATTCACATACCTTCATCTAGAAAGGCCATTTGACTAGAAACATCCTCAACCTCGGTTTATACCGTAAAAACCTCACCCCTACCTGAGTTAGCCTAACTAATACACAAATACGTTTACAAAAGCTTTCAACATTATGATTTTAAATTTTAACTCCAGCCCTTTTATATGTACCAATGGACGCATACGGAAGCGCCAACCACATCTGTGCCGCTTACACCCGGCAGACTTGACACAGTAGCGGTGTGGCCGCATTGCAGCACACCTAGCACAGTGTCGCGCATACCGAAGGGTGTGCAAGTGGACACCACAGCAGACATCGCATTTCAACAGAATCTCCGCAAGCGTTTGCTTGCCTGCGGCAACCTAACCGAAGTACACAATGTAGTAAATGAGTTGCTCACTTCAAGCGAAATGACACGGCGCCCATCTAGGCGTTGCATCGAATTAACAGAACTCCTAAATGCGAGCGAAGCCACAGTTTACGAATATGAAAAGAGTGTCTCGACATCAGCTTTAACGAGTGGTGAAGTGAGGAGTCAACAAGCACACGATGCAGCTATACAGACAGAAATATCATTGGAGGCGGGTACAGCAACGTGTCCTTTATGTATGCCAAAAACGAAAGAAACCAGTGATCAAGGCATACAAACGGAGGCTGAGGCGACAAATAGTGTGCCAAAGCCACCTCCACCGCCCCCACCACCTTATAATCCTAGCATTTCGAATACTCCTATAACAGCACCACCTCCACCGCCTCCACCAGCTCCGCCTGCACCACCACCGCCACCACCTCCGCCTGGCATGAATGCACCCGCACCGCCACCGCCACCACCTCCGCCTGGCATGAATGCACCTGCACCGCCACCACCACCACCACCACCAGCGCCGCTCTCCTCAACAGCTGGTGTGCCACCTCCTCCTCCACCTGCGCTTCCTCCGCTCAATACTTCAGCTGTACCGCCGCCTCCCCCACCCGGAGCACCAAAGCCACCTTCATCCTCAACACCAGCGCCACTGCCAAATCCAACTGAGGGAGCGTGGTTTCATACCACAAATAGTAAGTAACCTCATTTTGCTAGATATAAAATTAATGCGCCCACAACTGTCAGCACCTCATTTAACATGAAACTTTATTTTTCTATATCAGCTCTTCGAAAGACTGCCGTTAACCCGCCTAAGCCTATGAAACCACTTTACTGGACACGCATAGTTACAACTGCGCCACCACCTAGACCTACACCTCCACAATCGAACACAGACTCCAGCGGCAGCTCGCCAGAAGACGTTCCAGACGCAGCTGCGCCAAAGGAAATCTGGCAGGAAATCGAAGAAACAAATCTCGATAACATCGACGAATTCACTGAGCTCTTCTCAAGGCAGGCTATCGTACCCGTTAGCAAACCAAAAGAGAAAAAGGAGGTGCGTGTGAAGGCAATGAAAGTTTTGGATAGCAAGCGTTCCCAGAATGTCGGTATTGTTTCGCGTAGTTTGCACGTCGACTTTTGTGAGATCGAACACGCCATCTACCATGTGGACACATCAGTTGTAAGTTTAGAGACATTACAACAAATAATTAACATTAAAGCAACAAACGAGGAACTGGAATTGATAAAGGAGGCGGCACAAAGCGACATACCACTCGACTATCCAGAGCAATTTCTGCTAAAAATCTCACAGATCTCAATGTCTACGGAACGCATTTCCTGTATTGTCTTTCAAGCCGAGTTCGAGGAAGCCGCAACGGTAGTTTCGCGAAAACTGGAAGTTGTTACACAGCTTTCACAGTACTTGATCGAGAGTGAAGACCTGAAACTGGTGTTCACCATAATACTCACGCTGGGAAATTATATGAATGGCGGAAATCGACAACGTGGTCAAGCGGATGGTTTTACATTAGAGATTTTAGGGAAACTCAAAGATGTCAAATCCAAAGAGTCGCAGACGACGCTGCTGCACTTTATCGTGCGCACCTATATTAGTAGGCGACGAAAAGAGGGAGTACAATTGCTGGAGATGGCATTGCCCATACCAGAACCCTCGGATGTGGAGCGAGCAGCACAAGTGGATTTTGATGAGGTCAAACTTCAAGTAATGGAACTTCATAAGAAGTTAAAAGGTGAGTTCCGAGAAGAACAATAACGAGGATAATAGCTTAGGTTCCATGCGATCTATCGATGTTAAATGTAATCAAAATTGGTATGGGTTTTTCATTTCATTGCAGCCAATAAAAAGACAACGGAACGTGTGGTGCTAGCCTCGACTCCAGACAGTTTGGAGCCATTCAAATCGAAAATGGAGGAATTCATAGAGAGCGCAACAAAAACTATTGATAAGCTTTATAAAGACTTGGATGAGTCGCGTGAGACGTTCATCGAAACAATGCGTTTCTATCACTTCACACCCAAATCTCGTGCGCTGGAGCAATGCACACCTGATCAGTTCTTTGAGTATTGGACGAATTTCACCAATGACTTTAAGGATATTTGGAAAAAGGAGATTGCCACGTTGTATGACGACTTGTAAGTGCAAAGAACGCAAAAAATTCCAGTGACTGAATGAAATTTTGATTTTTAAATTTGGTTTTTTTGTTTTTTAATTTTTAGGTTACGCAAGTCAAAGCAAATTCAAACACAATCACGAAAAAATGTAAAAACTACAAAACTGAAGCCAGGTGGCCTTAAGGAACGTATCTTGCGATTGAGCAAAAAATAAATGCGCGTAGCAGTGAAATTTTTAATCGACAAAAAAGATTTAAAATAAATGTAATATTTATTATGTAGCTTAAAGCATTATTTTGAAAGTAGATGGACATGTTTTAGGCATTACATTTGTTGCTTTAGTGACTAGCTAATTGAGTATTAAATTATTTGCAAATACAAACGAATGCCCGTAAATATGCACATATACACACATACACACATACCGATACAATAGAAAGTAGCCTTATATTACATTTAGCGATTGTACTAATTTAATTTTGTATACGAAGCATTATTAATTTTAATTTTTTTAAAGAAACTGCAAATATATTTAATTTGAAATTGTTAAATAAACAAGTTAAAAATTTATTAAAAATTTGAAAAATTTAAATCGAATCAAAATCATTTTTATGGGGAAAGAACACAAACGAATTATGAACTACATTAGAACAGGGATTGAAAATAATAGTTATTTTAGAAATTTCAATTTAAAAAGTAAGAGGGAGGGAATTTGCCTATTTCACATTTGTAAAGGGTGGTTAAATTTCAAGGACCGATGTTGAATGTGAACCACACCGAAACGTCAAGTTTTTTTCTGCATTTCATTCAACATTTTTCAATTTCAGACTAATTCAATTTGAACCATGGAAAGATACACAATCGAGTAACGCGTTAAAGTTATTCAACCTTATTATGAAAACGGGCGTTCAAATCAAAATGCATATCGCGCACTTCAGCGCATTCAGTGATGAGGCTCATTGGGCATCATTGGGCCGTATTTTTTTCAAAATGAGGCCGATGAGGCAGTTACTGTGAATAGTGTTCGCCATCGTGAGATGATAACGAACTTTTTATGGCCCGAATTGGAAGATATGGATGTGGACGATATGTGGTTTTAACAGGACGGTGCCACTTGTCACACAGTTAGCGAAACAATGGCGCTTTTGCGCGAAAAATTTGATGGCCGAATAATCTCACGTCGCGGCGATGTCAATTGGCCGCCAAGATCATGTGATTTGACACCGTTGGACTTCTTTCTTTGAGGTTATTTGAAAGAAAAGGTGTACGTCGATAAGCCGGCAACAATTCAAGAGCTAAAGGATGAGATAATTCGGCACATTAACGGCATAGAACCTCAATTATGCCTCACTTGGACCATCGGATGGAGGTATGCCGCCGAGGCCGCGGCGGTCATTTGGCCGATATTTTGTTCCCTTCATAATTGAGCCATACCAATATTATCATAATAAAGAGGAATGACAATAATTTCCTAAAGAAATTGTATTTTATTCAAAATCAACACCGGCCCTTACTTAAAACCAAACTTAACCACCCTTTATATAGTATGGCGACTGTCGTAGCCGAATGGTTGGTGCGTGACTACCATTCAGAATTGCTTAGGTTCGAATCTCTGCGCAGGAAACACCAAAATCATAGAAAAGGTTTTTTCTAATAGTGCTCGCCCCTCGGCAGGCAATGGCAAACCTTCGAGTGTATTTCTGCCATGAATAAGCTCATAAAAAAATATCTGCCCTTCGGAGTCGGCTTAAAACTGTAGGCCCCTCCATTTGTGGAACAACAACATCAATACGCACGCCACAAATAGAAAGAGGAGCTCGGCCAAACCATATTTGTCTTATAAGCTTTGCATTTTTTGGCTTTTTTTCAAAAAAGTCAGCAATCAATTTTTTTCTTACCGATATTCTTCAATAAAAAATTAAAATTCAAATTTTATCTTTTTTATAAGGCCAAAAATAAAAGTTAAGCTTAACGGAAAACTAAAAGTTAAAATTTGAATGTTATTTTATCGGTCAAAAATAGATGTTAAGTTAACCTGGAAAATAAGAGTTAATTTGATTTGTTTTTTTGCCAAAAATAACACCCTAACGTCAGTTTTTCAGTTGGTTTTTCACTCAAAAATAAAAGTTAAGTTGACCAGAAAAATAAAAGTTAAAACTTTAATTTTATTTTTTCGGTAAAAAAAAATAATGTATCACCCTAATGTCAACAAAAGAAAAAGCGTAAAACGAAAGTTAAGTTGAGCGGCAAAATAAAATCTAAAATTTCAAACTAATTTTCGAGCAAATGTAACGTGCCGCCCTAATGTCAGTAAAATAAAAGGCCAAAAATATACGTTAAGTTGACCGGAAAATTATTAAAATTTTAAAATTTGATCTTGAATTTAAAATTTTTCGGTCAAAATAAAAGTTAAGTTGAGTGGAAAAATAAGATTTAAATTTAACATACCACCATAATGTCAGTAGAACAAAAGACCTAAAAAAAATTAAAATTTGAATACTATTTTTTCGGTTAAAAATAAAAGTTAATTTGATTTTTTTTTTTTGTTAAAAATAACACGTCACCCTAATGTCAGTTTTTCAGTCGTTTTTTCTCAGTCAAAAACAAAAGTTATGTTGACCAGAAAAATAAAATTTTAAAATTGAACTTAATTGTCGGTCAAATATAACGCACCACCCTAATTCCAGCAAAAGAAAAAGCATAAAATGAAAGTTAAGTTCGGCGGGAAAATAACACTTAAATTTTAACCTAATTTTTTATCAAACATAACGTACCACCCCAATGCCATAAAAATAAAAGTTACGTTGGCCGGAAAAATAAAAGTTAAAATTTAATTTTGAATTTACAATTTTAAATTTTATTTTTAATTTAAAATTTTGCGGCCAAAATAAAAATTGAGTTGAGCAAAAAAATAAAATTTTAAATTTGAACTTAATTTTTTGGCCAAAAATAACGAACCACCCTAATTTCGGTAAATTAACACTCACAAAAAATGATAACACTTTTGCTAAGAAAGTACATTTGGGCTTAATCTTACCATAAATTCTGTGACAAATCTTACAGTGCATGCAGCGAGAACAATGTCACAGAAAAAAGTGCCGTTATTTTTGCTTTTGTTCGTATGCATTGTCTACTCATAAATTATACTCAGTTTCGTGGCAAATTTCGCTTGTTAACAATGGAGTGGGGAGCTAAGGAAAATCGCATTGCAGGGATTGCATTACAAAAGTGTGGTAAAAGTGCAAGTGAGATTTACGAATTGCTAAAAAAACTTACTTTGTTTACCGCACGATCAATCGTTTATCTCAAACGTCTGAAGTGACAGACTGAAAAAGAAGTGGTCGTCCTCGCGTGGTTCGAACCAGTGTATCCACAAAAGCCGTTTGAAAAAAATTCGCAGAAAACGCCTTAGAAAGCAGAAAATCATGTCCAGGGAATTGAATGCATCGACCAGATCCATGTCAAGACTAATTAGAGATGATCTCCACATGAAAACCTTCCGTTGCGCAACTGGTCATCTTTTGACAACGCGCTCGAAGAAAATTAGACTCGACTGATGCAAGCTGCTTCTTCGGTGGCACGCGGTGAATGGTCATGAAATTATTCTTTTCACAGATGAGAAAACTTTCACAAGTGCAAGTGAGATTTACGAATTGCTAAAAAAACTTACTTTGTTTACCGCACGATCAATCGTTTATCTCAAACGTCTGAAGTGACAGACTGAAAAAGAAGTGGTCGTCCCCGCGTGGTTGGCACCAGTGTATCCACAAAAGCCGTTTGAAAAAAATTCGCAGAAAACGCCTTAGAAAGCAGAAAATCATGTCCAGGGAATTGAATGCATCGACCAGATCCATGTCAAGACTAATTAGAGATGATCTCCACATGAAAACCTTCCGTTACGCAACTGGTCATCTTTTGACAACGCGCTCGAATGGTCATGAAATTATTCTTTTCACAGATGAGAAAACTTTCACTGTTGAAGAAGTTTTTAATAAGCAAAACGACAAAATCTATAAATCTATCTTCTAAAGACACAAAAAATCTTGTTCCAAGGGTTCAATGGTTTGGTTCGTAGTGGTTTGGTGGGGAGCGTCTTGTAAAGGCGTAAAAGATCTTCATTTCTGCGAAAAAGTGGTTAAGACCGAGGAAAAAGTGTACCAGAAGGATGTCTTAGAAGGCATGGTGAAGCATTTAAGCAGTTATTCTCTTCAATGGAGAGCATTGGATAAAAAAGGAGCAAAATTCCGCGCCTACTCATAAGGCAAAAACCACCCAGCAGCGGCTAAAAAGCAATATCCCAGGGCTCATAACCGCAGACGATTGGCCGTCAGGAAATGCAAATCTGAATCCATTGTACTACAGTTTGTGGTCTGAATTTGAGAACATGGGCTAGCGAAGAGCTCACAGAGATTTGGAGAGTCTCAAACAATCTTTGGTCCGAGCAGCTACGTCAATATCCATGGAAACCGTGCGTGCTACAGTAGCTGAGTGGCCTAATAAATTGAAAGCTTGTGGAAAAGCAAATGATGATCATTTCAAATGAAATTTAAAATTTTTTCTTTTCTAATTTACTCGATTAAATTAAAAAGTGCTATAATTTTATATCTATAACTTGTAACAGAACTTATGGCAGGACTAAGTATACTTTTGCTTTATATTTTAAAAAATATCTGTATTTTTATGTAATTTCTTAGACTTTTTGATATGGTTTTCTATGAAATTTAATCATTTTTTATACTGATTATACCCATTATTACATACGCCTCTGTAGTATGGTGGAAAGCCACTAGAGTAAAACCCCTAAACAGGCTACAGAGAAGTGTGTGCTTGGGTGTCACAGGTGTCACGAGTACGACATCTGGTGATGCCCTTAATGCTATTCTGAACTTCCAACCTCTAGATCGTCAAATTCGAAAGGAGGCAATAAGGGCGGCGTACAGGCTCATGTTAAACGGAGACTGGGGAAATGAAGTAAGCACTGACCACTGTCAGATATACCACTAGTTGTCAGAGCGGTGCACACTGTTCTCGACGCCGGTGGACAATCGGGTGCCTGTCGTTAGCTTCGGTAGGAAGTATGACGTTTTGATCCCAGATAGAGATCAATGGTTAAGTCCAGAGAACCTATTAACACTTTCTACACCGACGGATACAAAACCAGTGATGGAAGCGGATCTGGATGGTACTTAGATGAAGACACTAAGTACTCCTATGCCATAGGACAGATGGCCACAGTATTCCTTACGGAAGTCTATGCCATCTTGAATGTGGCGTACTGGCTAATTGAGAAAAAGTGGCGGGGCAACAGTATTGGAATTTGTAGTGACAGTCAAGCTGCACTGACAGCCTTGCTAACCCACGCTTCTCTTCGAAGTTAGTCAGTGACTTTAAGACAAAACTGAATAGAGTTGCAAACAGAACAAAGTTAGTCTTATTTGGGTGCCTGGACATTGTGGTATTGCAAGGAACGAGTTAGCTGATAAATTGGCAAATAAAGACTCTGCAAGTATGCCACTAGGCCTAGTTGTCAATTCCGCATCGATTGAGGACTATGGATTGAGGACTTCATGAGGTCTACCCGCAGAGGTCGTTGGTCTGAGTTGAACTCGTGCAGAGTAGCCAAGTGCTTTGTGAGAGAACCAAACAGGAAAACAGCGACCTTTCTCCTAAAACTCAGCAGGAAGGACTTGAGAGTACTGGTGGGTGTAATCGCAAGGCACAATGTCTGTGGTCAGCATATGACTACCATGGTGGTCGTGGACAGCCCGATATGCCTATCCTGTCTTGAGAATGACGACACTGCAGAGCATTTTCTCTGTAGCTGTCCTGCATTTTCCAGAATCAGACTTAGGATATTGGGTAGCGATACACTGAGTATGGACAGAGTTAATGCTCTTCCTCTTCCGGACTCTTAAAATTCATCAATGAATCCAAGAGATTTGTGGAAGACTGACCTCAAACTAATTTATCCGTTTTTACCATCCACCTTTTATCTTTCCTATCTCTATTCTTTCTACTGATATCTATCCGGATGTAATACAATGGTCTACTGACTGAGTGCTTGGACTTGTCCAGCTCCCCACTAAAGCGAATTTATAAAGAATGCGAGACTCGCATGGCAGCCTATTTCGTTCCTGGCACAAAAGATAAGCTTTGAATTTTTTTGTCGACCCTCTCCGAAAATTAAACCTCTCAAAATTTCAAAAACAATTTTATTTAAAAATAAAAGCCAAAAAGTGCACAGAAAACTTTGTTACTTTTGCAAAAATCCGTGGCTGGGGCAGGTACCATCTCATTCAATTCCAAAGAATGAGGGAGGAGGAGGAGGAAGTGTGGAAAAATTTATTTGAAAAAGGACTGGGACTCTATCACGGCTTGCATGTGTTTTCAATATAATAGCCTCGCTCTTTAATCTGAATTGTTAAGACCCAAGCCACATAACCAGGTATACTATAGAATAGCAGGTCAAAAACAACATTGGTGTGTATTTGGTTGCTGCTTCACATCTCTAGACCAGTGTTAGAGCAGCTGATTTTGCGATGGTGCGCCTTGATTGTCAAAGTGCTCTGCTTCTTTGTTGCCGCTTTATTGTTTACATTCTCTTTGAAGAAATTTGTATATGTGTGTGTTCTCCTGTACATGTTTCTTTGAAATCGCAGCAACTCAGTAAGAACTCGACCTGAACAACATGTGTGGACATCTTGTATCACAACCGCTATGGCAGTAGTTAAGACTTCCCACAACAGTCGGTTCTACGTAACCGGAACGACCCGGATTTATATCCGGCCAAGGACTGTCACTTCAGCAGCATTCCCAGTATATGTATCGGGATTGTTTACGCTGCTACAACAAGAACAACAACTGATGGGTAGTATCTGTTCAAAAACTGTTTTTGTAATTCTATAGAAATTTTTGGTGAGTGAGAAAAGGCTACAATAGTTTCGGAACATTAATGCTTATGAGTATTACAAAAACAAAACAATCATGAGTGTATAGTAGGGCGGATCGTGTTTTTCTTAATAAATATAAGCGACTTAGTTTCGGAGACGGAATTTTCCACTTGTTTTTTTTCAAAAAAAATTAACGCAAAAAAGAAACAATTGTTTGTAAAATGAAAAATAAGAAGGCTCGAACTCCATTTTAGAGCTTTACTTCCATGAACCTTTTTTCCGAATTACCCGTAGAATAAAAAAATAAAAAAATTGGTTATATTTTTCAAGAACTAATTGGTCCGCCCTCATATAAATACATATATTAACACTTGTATTGTAGTTCAATTTCAATTTATAATAAAGAACTCACACTGGTAGCCTTCCTTGATATCGAGGGCGCGTTCAACAACATCCTACCGGATATCATAATAAAGGCACTGACGGATTTCGGGATCTCTGGCGCTCTGGTTGAGTTCATCAAAAACATGCTCTTGAGCAGATTTGTGATCGCAACCCTAGGGACCTCAGAGATCAAGAAAAAAGTTAGCGGAGGAACACCTCAAGGCGGTGTGCTGTCCCCTCTCCTATGGGTGCTGGCACTAAACTCCTTGCTAAAGAGCCTAGAGGGGAGAGGACAACACATCGTAGCATATGCGGACGATATTGCAATGGTAGTAAGAGGGAAATTTCTCAATACACTTAGAGAAGTCATGCAAGATTTACTAAACATGGTTGAAAAATGGTCAAAAGCAAATGGGCTAAGCGTCAACCCCAATAAAACTGAACTCATCCTATTTACCAGGAAACCTAAAATTCCAAATATAGCTCCCCCGACTCTAGGTGGAACGGCAATGTCATTTAGTGATGAGGCTCGCTACTTAGGTGTAATACTAGACCGAAAACTAACTTGGAAAGCAAATGTCGAAGATACAGTAAAACAGGCGACAAAAGCACTCTACTCTTGTAAACAGCTGATAGGACTAAGTTGGAGTCTCTCCCCATCTATCGTATATTGGCTTAACACCGCAATTGTCAGACCAATCCTAACATACGGCATATTAGTATGGCGGCCGGCTTTAGATAAGTCATACATTAAAAGAACCTTGGTACATGTACAAAGAATGGCCAGTCTTTGCATTTGCGGGGCCCTTAGGATCACACCCACAGATGCACTAAATATTATGCTTAATACATATTTTACCAATAGAGCAATTCGGTAAGCAAACAGCTGCCAAAGCAGCTCTCAGACTAAGAGAAATCGGCCTACTCAGAACGAACCAAAGGGCACTCTTCAATTTTAGAAAAACTCCCCTGCATCTCTGGCACAACGGATTTCTGTAAGACCAAGGACATCAATTTAAATAAATGCTTTGTCACAGTATTTTCTTCCAAAGAGGAATGGGATAATGGGCTTATTGTTAAGAAAAATGATTTAAACATCTACACAGATGGCTCAAAACTGGACAACAAAGTAGGTGGAGGGGTTTACTCCGATAAACTCGGAGTATGCCAATCATTTCGCCTACCTGACCATTGCAGTGTATTCCAGGCGGAAGTCACTGCCATAAAAGAGGGACTTACAGAAATAAAAACGAGAGTATTATCCACAAATGAAGTCTTCATTTACTCGGACAGTCAAGCGGCAATAAAAGCGCTTGAATCAAAAACGCACTCGTCAAAAACAGTTCTAGAATGTTTTAAACTACTAAATGACGTATCTAAGTGCTACAAAGTGCACCTTATCTGGGTGCCAGGCCACAGGAATATAGCAGGAAACTGCAAGGCGGATGAACTTGCATGAACCGTTACAACGCTCGATCTCAAACCGGATAAGGCGCTGATACCCATACCTATAGCCATTTGTAAATTACTTATAGACAGGGAAACCATCAAAAAGGTAAGTGCAAGCTGGCAAAACCTCACAACATGCGAACTAAGCAGACAGACATGGCCGGACTGGAACAGTGGTCGATCGAAGATCTTGCTAAGATTTAACAGAGAAGCTATAAGAAAAATGATAGGTGTATTAACTGGTCATTGTTTAATAGGCAGCCGCGCTAGAAGGTTAGGACTCCCGTACCTCGATTTCTCTAGAAGCTGTCTTAATACAGAAGAAGAGGAAACAGTCAGTCACCTTTTATATGAGTGTGAAAGCTTTGCTATGAGAAGGCTGCGCACTCTTGATACAGCATTTTTAACCGATGTAGCGGACATAGCCCATCTAAAACTAACGAAGCTCTGCTCGTTTATTAAAGCTACCGGATGGTTTGAAAAGGAACACGTAGGGTAAGGATAAGCTCCAGTGGTATCACAATGGACCTGCGAAAGGTCTAAGTGTGTCTTTATGACAACCACGCTACCTACCTACCTGTAGTGGTATTTGCGGAAGTTGCATTTACAGTGCAGGGTTGTTGTGAGTCCGAAACAGTACTTTGTTGCTGCATTTCCCAAGTTCCCATTCACAATAGTAGATATCTTTCATTTTCAACACTACTACTTACTCAATGGCTCAACTCAAACCGGTTATACCAACTCAAGGAAGGATATTTTGAGTTGTTGACTTCCTTTGAGTATTTATTTACATATCCATTTTACATACATACATATGTACATTTACCGTACGCTGTTCAGTCATATAATCCAGCTGATGTTCAGGGAGGGTTTGGCGACATCCATACATTTATGTATGTATGTATGTATGCATATACATATATGCGGTGGCAATAGGAGAAGGTCGCAGCGCATTAGAATTAATTTTGACCTACCCTTATTTAAGAGTACGAAAAACAGTCTTACAAATACATATGAATTAACCGCTGAACAAGATCTATTTCTGACAAAACGTTCGCTCAGGGCAAACGAAGTGCAACCGGCTCACAATATCAAATTTAAAATTTATTTTCTCTAGTCACGCAGTCACCCTCAAAGAATGGATAATAATGAAACGGTAAGTTTAGAAAAGAAATAGTGATCTTGTAAATGGGTAACGCCAAGTTTTTCAATGCACTTAACTTACGAATAAAATTTAAGAAACTGTGATTACTGAAAAACTTCTTGTTATAAAGTTATACCCATACACCTGACCAAGTGAATTCTAAAAAACTGCATAAATATAAGAATCTGAGTGCAACATTTAATTTTTAACTGATAACTCATCTCTCTACTCCCTAGCCCATTGCATCAGTCTATCCGCAGACTCTATACGAGTATGCAAAAAACTTTCTTGACTTGGACGACAATACCCCTTACGATTTAAATGCTTGGTATGAATTAGCGAAGGACCGACTGGAAAACTACAGTGGAAACCCTAAGATGGTTGACGTTTGGACGCAGACCACATATGACAACATTACCGTTGACGATGAGAATGAAAATGAGGATGTGCGAAAAGACGTTTGTACGCAGACCACATATGACAATATTATCGTTGACGATGAGGATGTGCTAAATGCGCAGCTGGGAAACATGGACATATAATGAGAATGCGCGTTCTACACAAAACAAACAAAATTGGCACCGGGAACATCATTTCCAGCATAAAAACCTGCAAAGACGATCGGAACAATAGTTACCTACATAAGTACCAAGGATGATAGATTTCGCCATGCATAAAAACTATAAAGATTTTGTGGCAAACACGAGACTTTGCAAACCGACTGGCAATTGTGGCAGTACCGAGCGAATGTGAGACTACAAGGTGAACGTTGCTTTGTTGTTGGCAGCAAAGTGTACGCTACACTTGCAGTATAAACGTATTGAAGCATTGTGGAGACGGGTCGTGATCGTGATTGCCACAGTACCTTATCGGATGCCTGGTGAAAGAAATGGACATACATAGACTTGTTCAAATCAACATTTAAATAGACTAAATTTACATGTTACGCTTTACAAGTATATAAAATAATTAGTATAAAAGTAATTAGTATAAAATAATTAGTGTTATTTATAAGTAAATAAAATATAAAATAAAAATTAAATTAATTTTATTCTGTGCATTAAAATTCAACCTGTGTAACTTCTTACTTTTCACTGTATGTGGGTGTAACCCTATAAAGTATGGTTGTATAGCGGATTCAAAACACGTTTTTGTGTATGTGTACAATTAATGTGTATTGTAAGTATGCATGGAGAAGACATTGGGTATACTTATGTAATATTAATTAATTTTAATAGGCTGGCCTATTCTTAGCATTTTGAGCTGTTCCGAGGAATTTCAGATTCGAAACTGTTTAATTGTTTTTCAAGTTGTGTATCTAACGTAAAGCAACGGCTGCTTTAATTGTCCTTACATTATCTCCTAGATGAGCTTCTTTGGTTATGATTTATGCAGCATAAGCACATATTTTCTTTTACTTAGATGATACGCGCTGCACTTAGTCATCGTATCAAGAGCTATTGTGAAATAGCTGCATCAAATTCAAAGGAAAGCAGATTAGCCAACCAAACGTCTCAGTTTGCGAAAGCTACGATTTCGTCTGAGCTCTCCCGTAATCATCTAAATTGGGTCCTCTTGTCCGGCAATGTTAGGCTTGTTTAGTGAGTGTCGATAGAGAATCAATAATTATTCAGTATTTTGGCGTTCATAGATATGTAGCTTGGAAGACTTTTGCGAAATACATATGTGGGTGTTTAATGAGAGCTTTTGGAGCAGGAGGCAGTATAGGAATTGCCTTACAATTTGATTGCTAAGCAATTTATGTTTGAAGCTCTAGATACGGCCATGATCCGAAATATAAATTGTAGCACATAAGAAAATAATATTGCATATCTGCAAAGAACTTTTTAAAACGCGTATGTGCTTAACATAATAGCAATGGACAACGGGTAACTGGCCTGCACCCGCTGTCAAAGTTCTAACACATTGCACAGAATTATGGCGGGGACGGTTCTCTCGTCATCGGCATGATTCAATTATTAAAGGTTTGCTCACTTGCGACCAAGGCGAATTTATTACAGGTGACAGCAAACACATATAAGTAAAGCCCTACATGTATTTGTTGTTGCGTTTGGTCCAACCATCACGTCAAAATCAGCAAGCAAATGTAAACATACCAATACATACAAACAAAGTTTATCATTTTGACGTAAGCCATACCTCGGTGAAAAATTCAGCTGGGTGAATGCTGTCACCTTAATAAATCCACCTTGCTTGTGACATTAGAATTCTGGCACTCCCTTACAAAAGGTCGCATTTAAGAACGGCGAAGAAAGTGGAAAAATTAAATATCTTTTTGGTAAAAATTATAAATAAAAATAGTCCCAGAATTATATTTTATGAATTAATTTTTAAACTGAAAACTGTTCGCGGATGACGCTAATTTGTTACCTAAGCATTATGACCCTAATGAATACTTTCATAGAAGAAATGGATTTATCATAAATTTAGTTGACTAAAAACAAACTTTATGCCTTATTTCAATATGCTTTGCCCACGCAAGTTTGGAGTCTTGTCCGCCAAGTCATGATTATTTCATTCGGAGGTGCACGAATTTGAAACCCCGGGCACGAATTACCAAATGATAAAATATATTGTTAGCTATCGCCCCTCGATAGACAATAGTAAACCTCTGAGTGTATTTCTGTCATGAAAAAGTTCTTCATATAAAATCATATGTCGTTCGGAGGCTGTGAGTAATTACATATTATAAAATGAACTCTTGTTAGTAAGTTTTATATTCTTAAAACAATCTAGTGAGTACTTTCACAGCCTATATTTGAAAGACATCGGTCTCAGGTTGTCAAAATGTTCATCTTTTACACTCGTAGCCCCCTCTATGATAATCTGATTTAAGCGGTATCTCCGGATGTACTCCATATCGTGGTCCATATTGGTCCTGGACATACCGAGCAAGTTCTTGCTCATAAGCACATATTTTACTTTTCCTCCACTTTTACTCTAAATTTCTAGAGTTAGCAACCCAGTGTCTTGCTAAGGGAGACGATTTGTCAAGAGGAACCTAGAAAGCTGCTTACTGAGCAAACCTTTTATTATTGAATCATGTTCATCGGTTAGATTAATTTCTATTTTCTCCGCCGAGTTGAAGACTCAAGGCTGCTTTTCTGATTACTTGATGAATATTTATTTGTTAACAAGCAACAGTAGGCAAATAACATGAAAACTATATGCGGTTTGTGAAAGAAAATCTGCAAATGATCAATAATTTAAAAAAGGAGTTGTTTTTTTTTTTTTTTTGCTAAAAATGAGATTCATCGAGTTGCTTCACAAATATATGTAGCACACGATTTTTGCTTCACAAATAAAGCTGATTTCTTGTTTGTTTCGCCGTGTCCATGTGGCTGTCAGCCCAGAATGAAACCAGGCGAATTCATTCTTTGTTTTCTACATTGCCAATACTTTTCTTTAGCAATCAAACGTACAAAATATTGTTGGTGGTCTAGTACCACCACATTTAATGAATGGTCAGCTGTAAGCCGTCCCGACATAATTGTGTTTAACCAACCGAATTATCCGACTGACGTAAATCAGCTGTTCATCATCTGTCAACCTGCTATCCGCTGCAATTTTGTTTTGAACATTATGCAAAACCTTGTTCGAGGCGAATTGAGTACCACAGGTGGAGTCTTGCCAAAATAGTTACTTTACTTATCGCTATTTTGACAAGTCTGTCGTCAGCTCCCTTTGCAATACAAAGCAAAAAAATGAGGAAAAATTACATGTTTGTGAAAATTCAGTGAATGGCTTAGTAATATTGTGATTTTTTGAGATTTAAACTTAACAAACTAATGAAAACGAAATGCCACGTATTAAATTGTGAAGTAAAAATTAATATAAAGCCTCCAAATGCAGTTTGTTTGCCTTTTTATGCGGAAAACGCCGTGGCAAGAAAATGGTTGTGTGTGTGTAAAATTTCTTGAGTTTGGTTGTTTCCATTGTTTACGCGTGTTCTTCCACCTAATAAAAAATTAATTCCCCTATTCGGAAGACACAGCCTTGTATTCTAGCATCTTCCTTTTTTCTCAACGATTTTTTTCTTGCTGTGGCAA
Organism: Anastrepha fraterculus; assembly: GCA_037575425.1. Taxonomy (NCBI): domain Eukaryota; kingdom Metazoa; phylum Arthropoda; class Insecta; order Diptera; family Tephritidae; genus Anastrepha; species Anastrepha fraterculus. Next base: position 35,948 of record JAYXIM010027652.1, read on the forward strand.
CGCCCGCAAAATCAGCTGTCAAAACCAATACTCAATTCGCCTTTTATTTATGCTTTAGTTTTCGCTGGTTTTCGCCAAAGTACACGCAAAAGAAAAACATTTCACAGAAAATCAACAGTCAAGAAATAGGATCAAGTTGAAATTTCTAATACAAGGTATTAAGACTTCTTGGTCGCACTGCATCGGATTAGTGTACAGTTATATTTTCTCTCATTCCAGCAATCAATCAAAAATGTCTATCGAATTACGCCGCAAGCACGTGGTGAAGGAAATGATGGAGGACAATTTCGAGTTGCCCACAGAGAAACAACAAATAATGCGTGTGGTTAAATGTCGCGGGAACAATCTGCACGAAGTTGAAACAGGATCGCCGGACTCTGAGAATATCTTGGCATCCATGCCAAATAAGTTTCGTCGGAATGTATGGATCGGGCGTGGTGATTATGTGCTGGTGGAACCAATCGAAGAGGGTAATAAAGTAAAGGTGGAAATATGTAAAATCCTCACTCCACAGCATATAAAAGAATACAGTAGGGCTGGTGTATGGCCTGAACAGTTTAGTAAAAAGCATGAACCCGACCAATTCGATATAGAAAGCGATGAAGAAGCGAATGGTGATGAGTTAATAGTGAGAAATCCCAATAGGCCAACATTATCGGAGGATGATTCTACTGATGATGAGGAAGGTGATGATGAAACTGCAAGTGATACAGAAGATGATGACGAAGATGCAAGTGATAAGAATTAATTCTGGCAATCGACGGCAACGCATGGGTAGTAACCGAAATGACAGCTAGCCAAAAGTCTAGTCTTGCGATTTCAAAAATTTAATTGTGCCGGCTTAAAATTAACTAAGTATTGTAGGCATCATTTTCCTAAATTTTCACATTGTCAAGGAATGCTTATTTATTATAAGCCTTATCTTTAATTTTAGGTATAACTTTTTGTATTTAGACTTATTGTTATGTGATGTTTCATGTTAGCTTTAAGATAAGATAAGCAATGGCTTAGAAATATAACTTCATTAAAAAAAAAAAATAAATGATTGTTTCCAGAAAAAAGTGTAAAAACGTTTACTGGCACTACCCTTCGACGGTGATCGGTGACTGCGCTTCACTGGCAGGGCCTAGGAACTGCTACAACAACAACAACTTATACTTAATTACGTTCCGCTCAAAATTTGATTTTTCGTATCTGCATATGTATTCTATCAGATTAAAATAGTTTTGAACACAATTTGGGTAAGTTATTTCAAAAGAGAAAGTGAATGTTATTTAAACAAATCGTCATCTTGCGCAATATTTGTATACCTTGGGTTAATAGTATAGAATATTTCTCTAACGAATTGATAATGCTGTGCGAGTTACTGTAGTAGCAGCATAAACTTTGTGATGGAATGAAAAACATGTTTTAAAATTCATGAGAACATTTTCTGCTCTAACGAATTTTCTGCTTCTGTTACTGGAAACAGTTCGAGCATCGATAAGCCGTTCCCCCCGACAGTCGGTTCTACGTTATCGTAACGACCCGGATTTACTATATATTCGGCCAAGGACTGGAACTCCCCCCCCGTACAGGTATGGGAAATATTTTTTTTTAATACAACAACAACCATCGATTGGCATCGAAACGGCTCTATTATTTCGGTCCTTTCTAAACCGAAGATAAAAATTGTAAATTTGTTCACCGGAGCGCAGCTATCATGCCAATCCAGAAATGTTGTATCTGCTTTCTAGTGCATTGTGTGAAATAAATTTTAAACTCATCAACATGGTTTTGTCATAATTTCGCTTTTATTTGCATTCTGTGTTCTTTGAGTTTACTGCAATGTTTAAAATGCAAATACTTAGAGTGTAAAATGAGTAAAAAGTGCAAAAGCTCAAAATTTCACATACATTTTTTATTTTATTTTTATAGTTTTATTTTCGTAAGCATAGCACTGACTTTGTGTTTTAATGAGTATTTTTTATATGAAAGCTTCTCTTTGTTTGTTGTAATTCTTAAATATTATTAAGCATTTTAAGTGCTCTTAAATGGGCGTCGGCGTAAGCAGCTCACAGTGTGGCATCGAACCAATTGAACTACGTTTATTCGTATTGCTGCTGGCCTAGCGTGACTTATTTAACTGCTAAAACTTTGGTGTTTTCTCTTATGAACTACGCAACTTAATTGAGGAGGAATGTAAACAATCAATAAGGAACTAATACTTAAAAATTATCAAAAAAAAACAAATTATAAAAAAAAAACTACAAAAAAATTATAAAAACAAATTATAAATAAAAATTAAATAAATAAAAATATATGTATAAAAAAAATCACAGAAAAAAGAAAGTATAAAAACAAATATATAAAAAAATTATAAAAACAAAAGTTATATAAAAAATTATAAAAAAAGTTATATAAAAAATTATAAAAAAAGTTATATAAAAAATTATAAAAAATGTTATAAAAAGAAATCATAAAAAAATGATAAAAAAAATTACAAAAATAAAAGAAAAACTACAAAAAAAACTAATAAAAAAAAATACAAAAAAATATAAACAAAAAATTATAAATAAAAATTATGTAAAAAAAAAGCAATAAATAATAAATAAAAAACAATAAAACAATAAAACAAAATTATAAAACACAATTATAAAAAAAACTATATAAAAAATTATAAAAACAAAAATTATATAAAAAAATTATAAAAAATATAAAAAGAAATCATAAAACCAAATATAAAAAAATTATAAAAAAAAAAAATACAACAAAAAATTATAATTATAAAAAAAAAAAAAAATAAAAAAAAACTACAAAAAATTATAAAATAAAAATTAAAAAACTACAAAAATTATAAAAAAGAAAATAACAAAAACTAAAAAAACATTAGAAAAAAAATAAAACAAATTATAAAAAGCAAAATTATATTAAAAACAATTACATATATAAAAATTATAAAAAATAAATTACAAAAAAAAAAAATTAAAAAAAAGGTATAAAAACAGTATTAAAAAAAGAATAAACGAAAATTAAAAAAAAAATTATTTAAAAAAAGATTTTTTTTCTTTTGTTTTGTTTTTATTTAAAATTGAAAAAAAAGAAATTATAAAAAAAATTAGAATTGTTTTTTTAAATATTAAAAATATAAAAATTAATTATAAAAAAAAATTAATAAAAACAAAAAGAAAAGTATTATTATTTTTTTTAATATATAAAAATATAAAAATTAATTAATTATAAAATAATAAAATTAAAAATAATAAAAACAAAAAAAAAATAAAACAAATTATAAAATTAAATTCCAAATAAAAATTATAAAAAAAAAATTACAAAAAAAAATAAATTATAAAAAAAACAAATTATTAAAAATAAGTATAAACAAAAATTAAAAACAAAAATTATATAAAAAAATTAGAAAAAAGGATATAAAAAAAAACATATAAAAATTAACTCGCTTACTTAATATAAATTAATAAAATTAATGCACTTATGAACAGAAATGCATAAAACTGAAGCTCAGCTCTTTAAACAATATGCAAATGACCACTAGACTAGACAAGGAATGGAAAACAAATACTACTGAGCTAACACTTTATTGTGTTAATTTGTTTGCAGAAAAAATACTGCTTTTAGAAATTTTTTACATAAATAAAATTCTTGCAACGTTTTTCAATTTGCATACCAAGCAATCAAAAAGTGCGTGCGCTTTACTTTAAACGAAACAATTATTTTTTATATCTATTAAAATTTCAGCTATCCATTGCAAAAGCCAGAGGACAGTAGCCACCCCTTTTTACGATTTCGAAATCGCGTGGTACGCAGCCCCTATCCGCCTCGAAGCGCAGGCAGTCCAGCATATTTTATGGTTCCAACATTCAAAGTCTAGAAACAGCAAATTGTGGAAAGAGTACAGCGCATTTTTTCACATATAACTTTCTCTTTGTATTATTTAGACATATTTTTCGGAAAATTTCTTAACAAATTACTGGCATAAAAATTAGGTACGTAAAATAAGAAATTTCGCTTAAACCAAATAAATATCACAAATTAGCCAAAAAGTTCAATTTAAAAACTTCACTCTTCTCTGCATGTGGACTCTAAAGTTAAATTAAGCATAGCACTTAGAAAATAGAAGATAACATTTCATAAAATGAGATCCTTTTTGCTGCGCGCCTTACAACATCCGTTGCATGTTTGTATGGGTGTGCCGCGCAAATAATGTATACGAGCACAAAATGGATTTGTGACAAAGTTTCCACTTCTTTCACAAACGCACAGAAACATACTGCCGTCTAGCAATGTTCGCATTATACATTACGTTACATGAAAAACTAAAACAACTGCCACTACTCCTTGCCACCATCGCATTTTTCAACAAACGAATCGGTCGCTCTTTCCAAGCTGCATACATCTACACGCTGTATGCCGCTCTCGTTGAAGTGTTCGTCCTGTTCGCAATCTTCAGCAATACCCTCTTGCTGGTGTAAGTTTGCGTAATGTTGCTGGTCATGCGCTGGCGCTTTGTCATCGCAACCAGCATCGCCAAGTGCACATATCGTGCCAGTGGCGCTGACTAATTGCTGCTGACTTTTACTCTTTTGCTTGTCCAACGGCAACGATGATGGGCGTATTTTGGAAAATGGGAAATTGGTATGATTTTCAATTTGTGGCGTATGCACGGCAATAATTTCGGTTTGTGTTGCAGCGCAGTCACATTTCTCATTTGACAGAGCATCGGCAACACCGGCTGACAGCAGTTTCTTGACATTCTCTTGTGGCAAATTGCAGAACAACGTCAGGCAGTTGAGTATATCACGCATAGAGCCTTGCAACTGTTGCACCTGTTGTGGAAGAAGGTGAAGATTGCACTTTTATAATTTCAACTACTCTGGAAATCTGGTAACCACTTTACCTGATTGGTTAGCATAGCGCACGTTTTAGCCAAGTCATGTACGGCTGCAGTCGAGCTGGTATCCAGTGAGATTGGGCGTCCACTGTCCGCCGACGTACTGGCATGCCCTTCCGTAACAGCAGCGCCGCCATCACTCACACCACTCGCTGCATTCATAGCCGTTGCCCCACCCTGCATGGTCGACACCTTCTTCCAGAGCGCGTTAATAGCCTGCATTTGCAGCTGCTGTATTTTTCGTTCGTTCTCCAGCTGCGCTTTGGTCAACTCCATGTCTTTGGTAAGCTTGCTGGGAATAAAAAAACAACGTTGATTAGAAGAAGTCACAATGTATAAAGTGCAAATTCCAGGCTTACTCAATATATTCATGTGTGCGTATCTTGAGCAGCTTTTCGGCAATGTCCTTGGTTTTTTTGCGTGTGCGATAGCCGCGCCAAATCTTTTGGATGACTACCGCCGAAGATTCGGTGGCAAGATTTTGTGCTAGTTGGATATTCGTAGCGATCATAGCCTCCTTTTGTTGTTGTTGTGAGCTGTGGTTGAATACACAAAGCAAGTTTATTTAATTTTAATTGTGAAATAAAAACAAACGACTAAGCTGTGGCCCTGCGGCTCCATTGATGATGCTTACCGTTGGGCCGCCTTGTTTCGTATCGTCTTCAGCTTGTCTATATTTATGTGATCGCTGTCATCGTCTGAACTGATGCCGCACGAACCGCTATCTGGCGCGACGACGTGCATCGAATTGCTCGCTAAGCGCGATTTCATTTGGTTATCGGCCTGCGCTTGCGCATGCGCGGCCACAGCCCGATTTAAATTTGAAATATTGTTATGCGGTTGCATCATATTCGACGTGCTGCTGCCACGCCTCGGACTCATATTAGGACTGCAACGTTCCGCATTGCGTTTCAAGTGGGGGCTGCGCATCTTCGGCGAATTCAGTTTGTTATCTAAAACGATTTCGATTTCGATGTCAATGACTCTCATATTTAAAAACAATAAAACAAACGAAAAACAAATTTTACAATGCTCTACAATTTCGAATAGGTTAAATGAAAGAAAATGACATTTAAGAGCAAATCACCTTTGTTTTTGTGAGTTTTCGAATTTTGCATTTGTGTATTGATTGCGTTTACGGTGACACGTTGTGCCACAACGGCGGGACAAACATCTGGACTCATAAGCGCCTCGGGCACGGGCACCATTTTGGAGGCAGCCGCCAAGGGTCCACCGACATTGACGGGCACATTTGGAAAGTTTTGATCTGCAATGTGGAAAACAATTTTTGATAGATGAAATAGAATAATTAGATTCTAGCTTAAGTAGTCGTCCGACGAAAACAAGTTTAACGAAATAAAATTTATTTTCTTTACGCCCAAAACGTGAAGGACTTCCTTACAGAGTTTTACATTTGATTATTGTCGAATCTATTTGAACTGTATAAAATATTAGCCATTTACATGAGGAAGTAAAAGTACGTGGTGGAATAAATAAAAAGCGGTTGCTGCAACCGAATGGATGGTTGACTGCCATTCGGGACAGTTTTTTTCTAGATTAGATTAAGTTCACTTCGATCTCATGACCTCTTGTGCCCTCTACGCATCACAGTACCTCGGTCTAGACCAAGTTCCCTCATTAAACTCAGAATGGAGCTAGGTTGGATTGAGCGTATTTGCCTTTCTTCTGACTGCATTTGGCCAAGATATCGCTAACTTATCCGCGCTTTAGCGCTGCATTCTAAGAAAAGGTGCATTGGAGTCTCTTGAAATTGGTCGCAGAAACGACAAGAGTCTGTAGACCAAATCCCGATCATGTGCCGATGATTCCGCAGTCTGCAGTCGCCTTTAAAAAGACCTTGAGCATTCTCAGTTTATCCTTGGGGGAGTTATGAGTTTTTTAAACCTATTTTAATTGTAAATTTTTTTGTAATAGCAGACGCCCCTTGGCAGGCAATGGCCAGCCTCCGCGGGTATTTCTGGCATGAAAAAGCTCATAGAAAACTATTTGTCGTTCGGAATCGGCTTAAAACTGTAGGTCGCTTCTTTTGTGGAACAACAACAACATGCACACCACAAATAGGAGGAGTTCGGTCAAACATCTGACTGAAACGTACGCGCCAATTATTTATTTTTATTTAAAAGTCCTTAAGTTGGTATAAATCGGAATCGGTCGGATTAAGTGACACTGGCTCTCAATGATAGTTTCAAGGAGTTCGTTTTTGTTGTTGTTTCAACACTTTTTTTACAAAATGTTTGTCTATTCATCTTCCATATCCTGAGTGTACAGTTAGAGTTCGAAAAAGGATACGATGAAGGTTGGTTGCGCCACAATCTCCTCTAATATCAGCTGAGCAACCAAGAACGTAAACGCCACGCGATTTGAATTTAGGTTATCTAGAAATATCTCTCTGAAATTACGCCTTTCTGGTTCCAGGACAATTTATTTTAGAAGGGTAACCATAGGTACGTACGTAGGTTCGTTGCGTCAACTATTCACGTCCATACCGAAGCTCACTAGCGAAATATTTTCACACCCATCAATCTTACCATTATAGGGGTTAGGCGTTATCGTGCGAGGTGTTGATTCCTGTGAATTATTCGTGCGCGTATTAATAGTGCTACCAGCGCCCGTCGACGAACCATCAAAACTTTGTGACATAAGCAAGGCATCATGTTTGATATTCTCAATCAGAGATGTAGTCATCGGCGCAGTGTGATTTACATTGTTCGAAACTAAGAGTGGAAATTATTGATTACAAAGAACAAAATAAATAATTGGGCACAAAATACTTACTTGTGTCGCTGGATGTGTTACCGTGATAGCTATTGACCATTGAATCGGGTGAACCCTGTCGTCCACTTAGGCGAGAAACTAAATGGGGTATTACAAAGTAAATTTCACCATCATACAAATTTGTAAAACTGTGCTTAGAAAAATATATTCTTACATCTCGGTGATTGTATGCGACTGCTGGTCTTTCGTCTACCCGTCGAGGGCGAATTATTTGTCGACGCATTTGAGTTCTCAGAAATTTCCTCTTGCAGTTGCCGCTGATGCTGTTGCGCTTTGCTCAATATTAAACGCAGCTTGCGTTCGTTTTCATTCTCCAATGCTTTGCCAATTAGTGGGCAAACAGAGCTTAAGTATTTAGCCAACGCAGATTGTTCGCCAATTCGAAATTGTCGACCACGTCCCTGACTATAAAGCCACTCTGCTTTGAGGCTGCAAAAAAATAAAAAGGCAAGGTAAATTGATAAATTTACGCAAACAAATGTATGTGAGAAAGGCACCTTTCAATGGGATCAACCACAAATCCATCAATCACTTTCAAGCTCATGCACCAGTTCAAAACGAAGGGGCGATGGTCAAAGCCACTGAAAAAAATATACGAATTAAACTGACATCAATTTACATCTTTCACGGATATTACTCTGCGTTGCCTGTCATCATGATGCAGGGGTTTTCACTCAGCGTGAGACTGTGTAAATTAGACAAGTTTAAGAGCGTGCAAATCTCATTTAAATCGTTAATGATATTCTTTGCCAGCGTTAAAACTTCCAAAGAGGATGGCAGATATTTGTCACATTGGCGAAGATGCGTTAAGCGGTTGCCGTGCAAATATAGTTCCTGTGGAGTGTACAAATTTGATTATTTTTGCTATTGACTTTTGTTTTAGGTTTTTTCTACTCTCACCTTTAAGTTCTTCAAAAACGATATATCTGATATACTGCCTATACTATTCTCACCCAAATTTAGATATTCTAATTTAATATTATTATTTAAATGCTCAATTGTTTTAATGTTGTTGCCTTCCAAATTCAGGTGCCGCAAATGTATGCAATCCTTTAGCCCTTCAATGGAGAGTATGCCATTGAATGAAAGATTCAGTTCGCGCAGACAGTGTAAACGACATACACCATACATACGAAGAAGCTGATTTTTGCTAAGCGATAGCTGAAAAATGTGAAATAATTTTTACTGTATTTAGTTTTTTTCGGTATTTTTCTTTACACTTACCACTTCAATTTTTAGGTAAGAGTCGATGTTGTCGATCTTCTGCAACTCGTTCTCGTCTAGTTTTAGTACACGCACATTTTGTGCATCCTCTTGTTTTGGCACTTTTTTCAATTGCTTTCGCGAGAGATCTAAGGTAGTTTTATCGTTCTCCTCTTCACCTGCAAGTAAACGAATATATGTACTTGTAAATAATTTTTTTGTTGTTTTTGTTAATACTTAATAGTTATCTTTCTTTCTTTTCTTGTAACAGCCTAAAATATTCTCAATAAATTGTAGTGCAATACCACCGGATATTAGCCCGATATCCGCAGGCGGAAACACGACTGTCGCTACAACGATTGCTTCGTTTAATTTATTTCTTTCCACTTATTTTTCAAAATAGAGGCTAAATTATTTAAAACAGAGAACATAAAATACAAATTTGTTTATTAAGAATTCTAATTTTTAAGGTTTTATCACTAGTTACACCCCTGTTTATAATGGCTTGAAAATGAAATTTTCCCGTTAAGTAAATTATCACTTCCGTTTTCTGAATAGCAGGATATCAAACGTTCAGTTAAGAGTAAATATAAATCAAATCGGCTACAATCAATATATTTTCAAATATGCATGAACATTTTATAAATAAAACAGTCGGCTCAACGGCACTACTCTTCATCACCCCCACACACTTATACAACCGTGCTTTCATATATGCACCCCCTTTTGTTGTTGTGCGCCTGCGGTTCTGTCGGCGATGACGACATCGCTGCACAGACAGAGGTGGATAGGTAAAAATGAATGGAAACGGCCTAAAAACAAGTAGGATTACAGTCAAAACAAATCGTTCCTAACCATCATGATGGCACGCATTTTTGTCCTTGAAGCTTAAAGAAAATTGTATACCAAGTAAGCACTTTCACATATCGAGTTATTAATGAAAGAAAGTAAAAAAAATGTATAAGATGCTTGCTCAAAAAAATAACGTACTCATTTTAGCGGCTGCTTATTCGATGCGTTGCAAATTCCTTCAGTTTTTTTCCCGCAACAACTGCGAAAAATCAATTGTCGGCGTGTGTATGAAGAAAATTAAATTCTTCAGTTTTTTCGTTGGCTCTGTGTTGTCTGTGCAGAGAAAGGCATTGGCGATTTTAATAATTGTAACAAGGTGAATTACTACTGCTGCTGGTGGGAGGGCGGTGAAAAAATGAACATAAGCGCGACACGACGGTTTTTTCACACTTTTTTCTATAACTGTTTTTCGTCCTGCTCAATTAATATTATTTTTCATTTAATAACTCGACTTGATTCTGCAAAATTTTGACATGTTTTACAAAGAATTTAATTTGAAAGATATGCTAAATTGGTGAAGAAATTTTTATTTAGAATTTTTTCAAAATTGAAATTTTTGGCAGCAGTAGCAGAATTTGATTTGTCTCGATTGATTTTTGTACCTTTTACCGGGTTGTCGCGCTATTGAATTGCGATATCAGGGTTGCTATTCTAATAGCACAGATTGCTGATTGGTAGCAAACCGTTGCCACAGTAATGAAACGTATGAAATTATTACGCAAGTAGTGGAATTCACTAACATGTTTCAACGATATTCGCATGTTATTTTTCCTTTACCACAATTTTAACAACTTTGCTATTTGGTAGCCCGTTTCATAACAAAAATCGATAAACAAATCACTTGCTTTAGTCAGCTAATCGATAATCGCAAATTAAGCGACACAAATTTTGGTGTGTCTAAATGAAACTAGAAAATAAAAACTAGTAGTTTATTTAATTATTAAAAAAGCGACAATAGGTCTTTACTTAATGACTTATCGCGCGGAGAGTAGGTAGTGATCCATCAAACAGTGCATCAAAGTTTGCTCCGGCATGTGGACAATGCTTTCTGTTTAGCTTCAGGGGAGTTCCAAAAACTATTCCGGTTAACTCCAGACTTGGCTGAGGTCCTATTCGCTCTTTTAATTTCTTCCAACTTATTCAATTCTAAATTCTGCTTTTATATTACTAGTTTTTAGCTGAATTGTGATCTTCCACAACTGGATGTTACCTACGACCCATAGGGGAACAGTTGGGAATATCCGAAGATGATTTTTATCTGAAATATGTTTTACATTATTTAAATAAATTATAGAATTCTGAGTTATATAGACTGAACATATTTGTAATTGTAATCATTATCCATAATTTTCAATATACCATAAATGTTTTGCATTATTCGCTTTCAGTCCGCCAACGGGAAGAAGTATGAGGAAAAGTGCACTTCAACACTAGGCATGAAATTATCTCTGAAAATATTTGCCAATTTAAAATTTGTTCAATATTTTTCAAGAATTGCTTTGATTCTTGGTGGCATTCCAGAAACCAAGGAATGTATGATTCCGGTGGACTAGATTTTTCCATTTGCGCAGCATACTCCTAGTGTTTAAGGATTGAATTTGAGCGCCTTAATATTCATCAAACACTTTTCATAAGGCCAATGGCCACTGATTTAGCTAAACTATAATCCACTTGACGAACATAATTAAATGCAGCACAATTCAAATTTATACGATCTTCTTGTGCTTGCTGTGTGCCCTGTAGTTCAGTTTCTTCTGCTCTGGCAAAAGCTTGCTTCTTGTTAAGCCTAAATTTTCTTGGCATGATTCTCAAAAGTATTGGTGAAAAAAATTATTATATTTTCATTATGAACATACCTGTGGTTGTTGTGTTGACTAAAAAAATAAATAAATTTGCAATACAACAAATATGCCCCAACTTCAAAATAACTTTGAAAAATAATAAAAGATTTGTTTGAATGTGCTGTCTTTTCGTTGATGTAAAAATATAGTCGAAAAAAAGAAAATATTATGACCATACCCATACGGCGATAAGTAAATGTCTTAGCACCGCTTGCGGACTTTTAGCGATGACGCCGCTAGATGCCCTCAGAGTGGAAGTTCAATGTAAAGACTTTCAGTGGTTACTTCAAATCAGACCTACGAGAATAACCGCAAAGTCTCTTTCTTACATTACCCTGTTATGCACTACACGAATGTTTCTGCCAGAATCGAGATACACATATCAACAGAAAGTCATAGTGACATAATTTGTCCATTATCAGTCTTATTTATTATTGCTACATTAAGCCAATTTTTTGGACTAAACTAAAATTCATTCACAAACATTGCCAGATTTTAAAATACATTTACTAAAGTTCTTATCTTTAAATCGTTATTTGCATATTTGCTTTGAAATTTGATTTTTCTTGCCTTTCAGGAGTGTTTTTGTAAAACTTATATTTCTTCATCTGACGCAATGCAAACGTGACATTACGAATACTTCCTTTGCAAAACTAACACAGCTTAACAACACTGCCTACAGCTGATTTTATTGCGCACCGGTATACGCTTGTTTGGCGGCATTCGCAAATTTTCGATTGCATTTCACAATTGTTTATAATTTATAAGCTTAAAAATGGCTCCAGCGTTTGAATCACGTACGTTTGTTAATGGCGGTATGTTGCGCAAATTTAATGGGCAATATGTGAGCATATTTTTGCGTATCGAAGAGGAAGCCGGTACGAACCTTATAGCCATGTCAACAGACAATCACAAAATACGCGTGAAGATGCAAGATTCGACAGGTGGACGCAAAGGTAGCTGGGTAGAGATCATTGGCAAACCAGTTGGCAGTGATGCGATTGATGCTAAAGAGGTAAAACTCTTATGACATATTTCTTTCTGAGTACCCTGCTTATTTAATAAATTCTAGGCAATTTTGTTTGCTGAAGATGAGCCCGGCCTCGATGTGGATGCCTACAATATGATGGTTGAATTCCTGAACAACTGCAAAGAACTGTATAGAAGTGGTTAATTTTTTGTCAAATGTTAAGTTTAACTTATAAGACGATAATTTAAGGACCGAAAGTACATTTAATTCAAAAATTTAATATCTTTTAATCGAAAAAAATGAGGCGCAGTAACGGTTTTACAAAGAATAAATGAGTAGAGAGTATACATCACGCAGACTATTGTTAAACTAGTTCCTGAAAAGCTGTGTAACCGGTAAGCTCACTCTTTCTGCTTGAATATGGTCGCTTTGTATACCTCGTTTACTTTATGCGGCAAACGTTCCAGATCTTCCATCAGAGACATTTCCTCACGCAAATTATTAAGGTACATGCGTTGTAGTTTTCGTATCATCGGATTGATCACTTTTGAGTTGACAACATCGTCCACAGAGATCGTGAGTGTTTCACCCGAGCGGCATTCAAGAAAGTCACCCTTGGGAATTTCAGTCATCACGTCTCTTTGACTTGAACGCGTAAATATCTTATCAGTGCAACGTTTGCATGAAGTCGGCATTTTCTGTAAACCCAGTTGTGCACTCTGATCTTTTGCGCGGCAATTGGTGCCCTCAGATATTGGGTCAGGTTCCGTGGAACACATTGTTTTTAATGTCTCGTCAATCATCTCGTGCAATTTACATTGTGACTTAACCATTTTCCGCAAGTCCTGCGAGCTTTTCTTGCTCACCACTGTTTTCGATGACTTGAGGGATTTGTTACTTTCTTCCGAACCCGGCCCACCACCACCAATATTCGAGTCAGTTTCATACATAAAAGCATTGGCGTCATCGGTATGGAATTTGTGTTGATTGACGCTATTTGGCAATGGCAGCGTCGGCATTGGCTTTGACTTGGGTTGACAATGGCGATTGAAATTACTGCTTTCATTATAGGTGCTACCCCGATAGCTTTCGGCTTGACTGCTGTGCCCAGCGCAATGCGCATCGTAGAGCGCGCGGTCTGCATCACCACCACTGGAACGCGATACTTGTCTACGCTGCTGATGGCAGCTTTCGTAATCGGGCATTTTTTGCGAGCGAAGCACTTGTTCCTTATAGTGCTGCGTCGCACATTGCTGGAATTTGTGGAAATATCGAGCTGTCAGTCAATTTTTAAAATTTATATTTTACTTGACTTGCTATTGGCACTTACTTGTAATTTCGAAGTTTTCATTTGACCAATGAAATGGTTTCGCAATTTCGAGCGATAATCCTCCTCGTCTATAGCATCCATTGCAAGTTGCAAATTTTAAAATGCTTTACAAAATATATTCGAAACGTAACGAAGTGTAAAAAAAAAATATATAATTTATGTATTTTTGAAATTGTTTTTTAACTTTCAAAAATGTCTGTCCTTTTTGACTTGTGAATCTCATGTAAAAATATCAATTTTCGGTAAAGCAGTCGAATCTGGCAAACAAAGTGGGATTGGATTAATATCAAGAACGATAGAACCACCTTTGTATTCCCTATATCCTGGATCAATATGAATGAGTACTTGAGTGAAGCGAATCTTGTGTGGAAATTGACAGCTTTTAAATTATTAATATTAAATTGAATTTAATATTTAAATTTAAAGTCAGTAATCAGTAAAGGAAAAGTTGCATTTTAGTTATATGCTGTGATTTTACTGCCAATCTGCTTTTGATTTGATAATCAGGAAAATGAGTTTTATACTTTTATTTGAATTTTTCAAAATTTACTAATAACTATTTAGATATATACATAAATACTGTTTTGACCTACAAACTGCGACAAAAAAGACACATTTCTTTGTCTAAGCCCACCTTTAACTAAGAAATCGAATATGCCATGCGCTGGATCCAATCAGTCGTTGTTCAGACAGGTTGAATTTTTTCGTATATCACCAACACCTCTCAGTTTTCTTGTAAACACACTTGAAGTGACGTCAGTCTATCAGCTGGTTCTGTCAAATTCGCTCAGAGCGGAATAACGGTCTTTTAAAGAGCACACAATGAAGTAATATGCGATTTTATTTTTTTCGTAACTCACACAATCTCTGTTTTTTTGTAAACAAAATGCTGCCGCAACGCTGATGACGTTAGTCAATCAGGCGATTCTTTCAAATTCGCTGAGAGCCGGCTAACGGTCTGATCTTGGCCATACCTGAATTCATTTCACGAAGCTTTTGAGTGGCGTTCATGCAATCAAGTAGCAACTGCTCTGAAATTTTAGGACTCATGTCAGAAGTCATTCGAGCGTATGTCTAATTCTTTCAGATTCCTGTCAGTATTCGCGATTTTGTTTTTTTTAGAGAGGCCTACAAAGTGTCGATGTCCAGCATATTCGTTACCCGTTGGAAAGGAGTAATAAGGATTTCGTAACAGATTTATAGCGTGAAAGATATTCCACATTGACTGTTTTGTTCTGGGTTCCAGTATCCGGTCTTCTATATGGCTACAGTTTTCGAGCCGTTTATGTAATAGCTCGCAGTGTGCGTCTGAATATTCTTTTTTAAAGTGGAGACTGTCTGAAGAGTAGAATTCCTAGTTTCATTTTGTATCTACAATCATACAAATAACTTAACTATACCAATGGCCTTGTATTACATTTGGAAATTTACTTCCTATCGCAGATGTCATTCTTTATTTTTTCTGCCTTTTTTTGAGGCTGCAACTTAACATGCAAGTGTGTGGTTTAATGACAGCCTAAATGGTTTTAAACGATTTTTTTCACGCCAATCGGTTTTCTCTCGGAGGGGATGTGCCGAAAATTTGCCCATACTCGGCCGATGTGCCGAATAGCTTGCAGATTTCAGCGTTACGTTACATTAGCATCCATCCGTGGCAGCTACCTGTGCCTAGTTTTTGTTCCAGCCTATCAGTTCTGCAGGTTTACCAAATTCAGATTTGACAGTATGAAACCGGTTGGGCATTCAAAATACGTAGACGACGTCTATGAATATTTCAAAGGTATTTTTCAAAATTGGTGTCGTTTCTGCGGTGACAACTAAAATGGAAATCTTTACCACTCTTTTCTAACTCCAACATAAAAAGGGGTATTTTAACAAAAGCGCGCCCACTTTTTATGTGCTAATACTAAATATCTGTCTGTCCGAAGCTCTTTAGCTGCTGTTGGAAGCTATTTTTTTTTTTTATTATCCGAGTCTGTTTGATTAAACAAAAACCAGCCCATATTAATTTTATTGAAATGTGCCCGGTAGCTCTTGATCGAATTAAATGGAAGTGGATCATTGAGGAAGCTCAATGATGATATTGTTGTTGTCATGGGAGCTTATCAGTTGCCGTCGATGCTATTTAATGGTAGACCCAAGAATCGAGTTGTTTGAACGACTTCAAATACCAATGGTTCTCATAATGTTGGAAGTTGGGCATTATAACCAGACTAGTCCGTTGTCGAAATCTGTATTACTAACAAATAATTTTTTAACTGAAAAAAAAAAATGTATGTATGTATTATAAAGGGTGATTAGATTGCCTGGAGTACTCTCATCACTTCTTAGCTAGAGGGCATCCCCTGGCAGGTAGTAAATGCGGTCGCGTTTCGCGCTTACGTAGTGAATTCAATTGGGAGCTGCTTTGCAGTCTTTTATTTTGTGATCTCGTTTCCCGCATCTGATGCACGTATCCTTTCTATCAGGGCCACTGCAGTTTGCTTGTGTAAGCCCTATCCCAAGGCAACGGATATCATCTCTTAATTTGTTCGCATGGTCGCATCTTTGCTCGGATGCAGCCGATTTTTATATTGCCGATCTCGATGAGCTTCACGGCTCCTTCTGCAGATAGCGTGAGGAAAACACGTACTTGCTCCCGTGCATTCGGCGCCGTTATCCTCGTCTGTATCTGTTCCTCTTTGTTGGTGAGCAGTTTCCGGACTGCTGTTTTTACCTCCGCCTTGGCCGTCAAGGAGTCGAGATCTCATATCTCAATAGTGGCGCTTGGCTTTCACCCGGCGATGGAAGCCGTGTCCTGCACAGTGCTTTTCAGCTGATGCACGAACTCTGGCGTGACTTTCTCACCCCTACCAAAATCCAAAAGTATGGCCCCAGCCTTCGTTTTTCCTAACGGAGCTTACTTTGACTGACTCATCAGTCGTAATCTTCGTGCGCAAGTCCTTCAGCACATCTGCATAGCTATGGTCTACTGCGGGTTTTATCACAACAGCTTCTGGTTTTACGTGCTGTGTTCGCGGCTTGCTCCTTTTGTTTGGCTCGGCTAGCCTATCCTTCGGCTTCTTTTGGTTGCCCCTCTTAGTAACTGTCTGCTAGACTTCATCCGTTTTCTCAGGGGGTCGTTTTTTGTTTCCTGTGGGTCCATTTGCCCTGGCTTTCTTACAGCTCTCAGAGACAGCCGAACTGATTGCCATTCGCTTCGGGTTCGTCGTCGCAGAGGTTGGAGTATCTGTATGTATTTGCGGGATGGTAGTATTCTTTCGAGATTTTCACAACATTTGGTTCCAACAAGACGACGCTACTTGTCATACACCCTGTGAGACAATGGATTTACTGCGTCGCCGTTTCGGTGAGTTATTTGTCTCTCGGCTCGGAGCAGTGGATTGGCCACCAGGATCCTGTGATATCACACTTTTGGACTTTTATTTGTGTGGGTATGTAAAGTCTAAATGCTCTGTGGATAAACCAGCTGCGATTGAGGCATTGGACACCAACATTACTAAAGCTATTCAGACCGAAATTTTCCAGCGAGTCATTCAAAACTGGTGTTTAGGGATGGCTGAATTACGGCATAGTTGCGGAGACATTTGAAAGGGATTATCATTAAAATAAATTCCATGAAGGGTTCTACACAAAATTAAAAAAAAGATTGCCCACTCAATTTGAATTTCTGTCGTTTTATTTCATCACCCTTTACAAAAAATCTGGTTATGCTAGGTGTTTTATGGTTTTGGTAGATGATTTCACTTACTATAATTGGGCCTTTATAAATTTAAAGGCATATTTAGAAAATTCGAGCGTTCCTTACTCAAAGTGCTCTGTCTAATACGGCTCGTTTCCTCAAACACCTTTTCCTCTAAAACTTCTTCAAGAAATTACCGACTGTGAACTTAACAAATTTTACTATTTTCCGAATTTTACTATCTTTCACTGGTGCCAAAATCTTGTTCTTTTCACCTTGAGTAATTTTCCTAAAATTCGGCTTGCTTCAATTACAATGGAATTCTGTAACAACTTTCCACAAAGCACAGACGCCTTATAAGTCACAAAAAGGCGCATACCGCAAGTACCTCTATTAAAAAATAGGCAACTTAGTAAATCTTTTATCTATTTAAATGCGAGTTTACTCTATTTTCGAGTTTTTTATTTCCGATCTAACGGATGTGCTGGATGTGTGAACGTGGAGTCCCAAACAATGCAGAAAAGCGATAACAGACTCGTTTAAGTTGGCAGGCCAAAACCCCTTAAACATATATTAAAAAAATTTAATTATGCTTCGAAATTTTTAGGTTTTCTCTTCGCCAAATTATATTTATTACAAAATTACTTAATCACAGAAATTCATTAATAAATTAAAACCATTTCAAATTGACACAGTTTCTATATAATTCTCAAATGAACGGGATATCTGCGCATGATCCGGCCCCAATTGCGTGTCGGCCATTATAGCCAAACGATATCGATCGCCAAAACGGTGAATATTCAGTGATAAACCTGTAAACACAAAAAGAAAAAAAAATGTTTTTATTTGTATATTTTCTTCACAAAAATATAAAATTTCAAATCCTACAAGTTTTTGATTGCGGCGGTCTGAAGAGCAGCACATCTTCCACCACATGCCCCCAGAGTGTTTGAAACTCCGACGAAGCGCCATGTATCTCCGTTATAGTGACGGGAAAGTTGTGCGAAAAGAAGTTCAGGCAAACTTTGGTCAGAACACGCGGCACTAATGCAGTCAAAAGATCGAAGCGCGTCTGACCCATTGACGCCAAATAGATCATAATCTGCCTGGAGCGTATATTTTCAACGATGGTATGCATTTTACGCCCATGTTCACGCCCCGGCGCCTGCAGGGGTAATTGCAAAAAGACTACGCCGCCGATATTTTGCGCTTTATTGCCCGCCTTTTCGGTGAAGTAACCTTTCGCAATCGTGCGACAAGTGGTGTTGAGCACCTTCGGAACTGGTGCCACGTTACTATGCATAGCGAAGTAGTCGCGCAAAGCACCGGCCAGACAGGATAGTATGAAATCAGATTCTCGTACCTCCGCGCCAAAATTGAGCCGTTGTCGTAGTTCAGTCGCATTAATGGACTTGGAGAAGGAGACAATTTTGCGTCCGGAATACGATTTCATTTGTAAAATATTCGCTTCCTTGGAGGGATTGACGAAAAGCTCTTCGTAGATATTCACTGGTGCTTTGAAAATTTCATAGCCGATTTTAAAGAACTCAATTTGCGCATAAAGTATCATGGGCAAATAGATGGATATGCGTCCGATGTGCGTATGCGTCAGATGTGTTTGGCCTTTGAAGACGATGTCGCGTAGCGCCATTAGTTCACAGTAGATGCGATAGGGCAGCAACACTGTATTGTTGATGTTGACACGCCACAGGAATTTGGTCCATGTCTTTGCAATATTCGCCGGATGCCAAGATGTGCAAATGGCCATCCAAGCGGCGGGCAGTGAGAGATTGCGTCGATCAATTTCTTTCAACAACAGCATACTGAATATCTTCACACGTCCGTAGTTATCTTTCTGAACATTGTAGCGGCGTCGCAACTTTTGGCGCATTTGCATCGTGCGTCTATAATCGAGGCATACATTGACGGCGACGATCAACAGCACCGACAGCAGTTGCGTAATATTGGTAATATGCACCGGCCTATAACCATCGGGTGTCTCTAGTGACTCAAACTCATAGATGAAAGCATTCCAGTAGTTCACTATCTGGGCGCCTATGTGGTTGATTAGCCGACGTATGTGTATGGGTTCGCGCACGAAATAGGATAGGGGTTGTGGTTTCATGGCGCTCTCTAGTCGATCAATATCGATTACAGGTTTGCGACCATTTTCTTGCAACATCAATATTTCGCTTATATGCAGATCGTCCTCTTCGGCTATGATGAGATGATGTACCTTGACCAACACATAGTAGTGATCACCCTAGGGAATTGAGAAAATTAGTACAAAAAAAAACTACTAAGAAAAAACAAAACCATGGTTTGTGGCAGTGATGTATTTTCGGTTAAAGCCTCTGGTAGTGTATTTGTTGCATTCGAAGTAGTTGATGCGGTTGGTATGACGATCACCTGCCATTGTGGCAAGTCGGATGGTATATATTTGGTAGCCAATTCGCTTACGAAGTCTTGTATATTACTATCGTTGACCGGACGTCCGCGATAAGTGCGTGCGCTGAGTACAACGTGATTGTTAATATTAAAGGAGCTGGAAAGACCAAATGATAAAGCAAAAGGTAAACCACATTAGATTCTGTAAGAGTAAACGTATGTACTCATATGTTAGGTTAGATTAGCCAGGTTGAGGACATGACACATGCATCCCAAACATGGGTAAAGTATCTTGGAGTACACATCGATGAGAAGCTAACATTCACGGAGCATCAAAAAATAACCAGTAACAAGGCAATGAGGGAGAATAACGCACTCATGCGTATGCTATCAAATGTTGGAGGACCCCAAGAAAGTAGAAGAAAGATTCGTTCAATGGTTACTAACTCTATTCTCCTATACGCCGCCCCAGTATGATGGTCAGGAGGACGAACGAGACGTTCAAAGGAGGTGCTGCAAGCTAACAGACTTAGCGCGCTCAGAGTAGCATGTGCATACAGAACAGTATCTGATGATGCCATCTGCGTTATAGGGAGTAAAGTTCCCCTCGATATACGAGCAGAAGAACTTAAGCGACTGTATCACTCACGAACGTACGATAGCAAAGTGGCAAAATGATGGGATCATTCCTCCAAAGGACGATTGACGCATAAGTTGATCCCCAAACTAGATGAATGGATAAGAAGAAAGCCCCACATACCACTGGTGTGACGGAAACTTTGATGATGTTCTAACATTTTCGATTTTAACCTCCTCTGCAAAAAAAAAAGATTAGCTGGGTTTCTTGTCTAAGACAAGACACTCAGTGGATATGAGAGCCACTGTGATATCTGCATTTGATTTCCATCCCCTTGCTTAAGCCACTAAGATCTTTTTAAGAAGGTAACTAGTCCGTGTAGTCAGACAATTTGCAAATTTCCCAGGTCTTCAAAAAAAAAAATTTTAATAATGATAGCGAAGATATTTGGCACGGCTTCTTTGAAGTGCAGGACATTCACAGATGAGGTGTTGTACCGACTCAATTTCTTCTTCATCTCCACAGCTGCTGCAAGTACACTCATTGTGAGGTCCACCCATTCTACTGACTAGGGTGCCAAAAGTGAGGATGCTGGTAGTTGATCAGTTGAATCCAAGCAGACATATTGCCCTTTTAAGATTCAGTTTTGGCCAGAGCGCTTTGGAGACCCTGCAGTTAGTAGTTAGAGACCACCTTCTACTGGTTCCCGCGATTACGCAGAAGTCAATCGAAGTATGCAGTTCGTTTAGAGGAATGCCTATGTCCTCTACCACTTGCTGAAGGTCAACCTCAGAGCCTTTCTTGCACACTCCTCCGTTCTTTAATTTCACTCTACTCCAGAGTGGCCGGAGACCCAACAAAGTGTGGTGTTGTGTTATTGGATAAGCGACAGCGACCTTCTTTAACACATCTTGAATTGATGTGCGCTGAGGCCAGTGCCTTGCTTCCTGACTAACAGCAAAAATAGTAAAGTTTTCTGGAGGTAAGTCCATTCATCAAGTATTCTCGTTTGTGCGGCTTTGTCTATGGCGTAAAAAATTAAAAAATAACAAGAATGGGAGGTTGTTAATTTTTTGGGCAGCAAGGAGTAATCCGCACGTACGTTTTTCACTACTTGTTGGGAAATTAGAAGAAACAAAGGACGGACATAACCAGGAAAATTCCGCTTATTGAATGGGCGAGATGAGGTCCATCTGAAGCTTACATTTCTTAATGACGGATTTAAGTCTGCTTCGAGAAATTTCTTTTGAAAGATGTGCTCTTAGCTATAAAAAGTGATTGACAACATCTTTCTGATTCAAATGAAGCTTACGGAATTGAAAGTTGACCTGCAAAAAACTTTACTAGCCTCTTAAATGAATAGAATGCTGCAAAAACAGGACAAATCGGATATCATTTGATTGAGAAATGGTTGTGTTTTCAAATGACAGAAAAATTAGCATTATTGAAGCGGATGGTGGGAAAAGAGATCGGCTTAGAGAAGGTGCAGGAGCCTAACAATGATTGTATTCTTCCTATGGGACAACACGTCATCAAGGAAGGGCTTTAGAGTGTAGAGCTAAGGTTAAGGGAGGTTAGCTGGCACCAAACTATGTGGCTACCCGAGGCGAAATTCTGCTCACGGGCATTCTCACAGGCCACTGCAGACTGTCTAGCCAATAGCAATTGATAGGGATATGGTCCATTGATTCTTATCGTTTCTGCAACCACTTCCAGGAGTTTCTAATGCAACTTCTTCTTGAATGCAGCGCTATAGCGCGGAGAAGGTTGAGACACCTTGGCCAGCTGTAGCCAGAAGAAAGGCACATACGCTCAATACAAGCCAGCTTTATATTGAGTTTAATAAGGGAACTGGGTCTGCATGATAAGTGGAGGGCACACAATACCATGAGTTCCAAGTGCGAACATCGACAGAATCTAATCTAATCTAATGTATGGAATCATCTTAGCACCTAAACATGAAACTCGAGCTCACACTTAAAGTATTGTAACTTGTTTCACTCTAGCCCTTAGCTCTCACTTCTTTCCTACGCCTGCTGATATGATCAAAAATCGGATGAACTTCATCAGCAGCATGAAGTGGCTAACATAACCGCAAATTAGTCACCGTTCGTCATCCACAAATCCATAAATTGGTTTGGGAACCTGAACCACTGTAACCAATCGGATCTTTAACTAAATTTATAACTCCATAAACCAATTGTTTCCCCCATTTCTTATACTAAATACCTAAAACTACGTAAGAATGATTAAAGTTTTGAGCGCCCCAAAAAACAAAACAGTTAAAACTTATCTTTCACATTTATCGACATATACCTACATTTTATTTATTTGTTCAGTAACTTGTTAGTTCCTGGCCTTGAGTTCAACACAGTATTTCAGAAAGCAAACTTACAAATTTTTACTCACCTGTTATCATTCACCCAAGCATAGTGACCCCAACAGGTCACCAGCTTCTGGCGTAATTTGGGAAAAGACAAATACCCAGCTTTGTCACGCGCATCCGTCAAATTGTCTGCGTAGTAACGTTTTATTTGTTCAAAGTCACACTGACCTTTAATTTGAAGAAGAAAGTGAAATACTCCCGCATTGCGTGGTGTATCGATAAGAGTACGAATTTTTTTCGATTTGGAGATGGTGAGCGTTGGGTATTTGATGCTAAGCACATAATTAACCAGCTCATCACTGTAGTGGACACCTGAAATGTGATTTAAGAAGGGTTTCAAGTTAAAAACATACATAAATCTATAAGTGCGAGTATCAAAATAAGTAATTAATGAATTTATCCCCTCTTAATCAGTAATGCAATATGAGTGAATTTCAGTTTAGATGCGAATTTGTTGTATTCAAATATATGTACATACATATATTCGTACCTAAGTGTGGGTTTATCTGTAAGCGCCTTTGCGTCTAAATTTCACATATCACCCTGTAGGGAAATCTATGTAGTACTGAAATTGTTTATTTTTAGAAGGGTTGGGCATTTTTGCACTTCCACTCAAGTGAGCTACTACTGTCTATTCAGTGATAGTGAAAACATGTGTATTATCACTAATCTTTACTAATGCTAATTTTTTTCACTATCACTAAATTTTCAGTGAAATACATTTTAATTTATATTTTTTGTCCGATATTAGTTATCACCTAGTCAGTTGATAAAAATGCTTTTTGATGTATAAAAAAAATAGAAAATAAATAATTGGCGAGTACACTTCTGCTAGGTGTTTGACAGAGCTCCTCCTCAAATAGAAGGATCTACAGTTTTAAGCCGACTCCGAACGGTAAATGGAGAAGCTTTTCCATGGCAGAAATACACTCGGAGGTTTGCCATTGCCTGCCGGGGGGCGACCGCTCTTAGAAAAAACATTTTTCTATTATTAGATATTCATGCGGTTAGATTCCAATCTATGCACTCCAAAATGGTAGTCACGCATCAATCCATTCGGCTACGGCGGCCGCCAGGTGCAATTAAATGATGTCATTAAGCCAATCTTGCGAAATAATCACGACTTTTTGGTGTCAACAGCAGACTAATTTATTTGGCACTCTTGAAATTCTAGAAGTCAAAGACAAATTATCGTGAACTATGCTACAAGTTGGAAATTTCTAGGAAGAAATTGAATATTTGGGAGCTATTGACTTCCAACATAGAGCACACAATATGTTCTTGGGTAATTTTATTCCCGCTTTAGTGTCCATCAAGAGCTTTACTAGGAATGAGAGAGATCAGCAAGGACGGGGTTGCTATTGATTTGGTCAGCGAAGTTAAGTATTGTTCTAGATGCCAAGATTAGCTGGAAGAGGCATGCTAACGCAGCCTTATCCAAAGCAACAAAGGCTCTCATGACCTGAAAATGTCTAGCAGGAAAATTCTGAGACTGTAGCCCAATAATCCTAAAATGGATATACATCATGATTATAAGACCATTGATAACATATAGAGTGGTCGCTTGGGCATCGAGAGCCACTCTCGCGACAGTGCGGACCTGCCCAGCAATCAGCCAAGCGCACCCTGCTGAATATTACCAAGGAAGGCTTCGGTAGAGAAAAAGTGATGTCATCGAAAAACATGGAATTGCTGGGGCTACAGCTCCCACTTACGCAGCTATCCAGAGATGATACCACTAAAGTCATAAAATTCGAAAAGAAGTTCAGATATGAGCAGGACGATAAGTTCAACTGGAACAGACGTTCATTTGAAATGAACACCAATAGTGTACCCTGCACTGGTACACAAATGGCTTGAAGATCCCTGAAGGCATAGCCGCTGGGGCATACGGCGCCAGTCTATGTGCAGAGATAAACTTAGACCGAAACTTCCGGAGTGAGCTAATCACCGTTAGGAGCGGCAGTCAGGCGGCACTCAAGGCTCCATCGTCCTGTGAGATTAAGTCCTCACTGGCCCTTGAGGGTATCGAGAAACTCAATCTATTAGGAGCGCACAATCGTATCCGGCTAATTTGGGTCTCAGGACACAGGGGTATAACTGGGAACGAAATTCATTAATAGGACCCGAGCCCTACTTTGCCATGGGACAACACACCATCAAGGGGAAGCTTAGGAGTGAAGAGCTAAGGCTAAGGGAGGCTTGCTGGCACCGAACTATGGGGCTACGCCAGGTAAATTCTGCTCACGGGTATTCTCGCAGGCCACTGCAGAGTGCGTAGTAATCTCAAAATGATCGGGATATGGTCCATTGACTCCTGTCGTTTCTGCGACCAGTCCCAGGAGACTCTAATACACCTTCTCCTGGAATGCAGTGCTATAACGCGGAGAAGTTTGAGACATCTTGGCCAGCTGTTCCCAGAAGAAAGGCCCAGCTCTATCCTGAGTTTAAAAAGGGAACTGGGTCTGGGTGAGTATGCGATAATGTAATATTATCAACGATGAATCCCCTGTACCTCTTTAAACAAGTAACTGCACAAAAAAAAATATCAGTTACGGAATTTCGGAGACAATTGGTAAATGGACTGACACAGCGAATAGATGAACAAATTTCACTTCGGTAAGTAAAAATTGTTCATAAATTTCAAGCAAAATAAGGGGACGTCCATAAAGTTCGGTTGTTATGATGCAAATTCAAGATTATTTGGGTCTAAGAAAGCCACAAATTTAACAAAAAAAGCTGATACATTTTGTTAAATCCCAGCCACACTTTGGCTTAGAATGCTTCAATAAAGCTCATTAAGGGGGCAGATACCTGTAAAATTTCGAACAAAAAACATTTTTTTACACGATAACTCGAAAAGTTATTGACCGATCTCCTTGAAATTTTGCTCACATCTTTTTTATGATAATACTTTCTATGGGCTTCAGGTTTTCGAAAATTTTTCGAAAAAATAATTTTTTCGAAGCAAAAATAGTAGGAAAATTCGCCCAAAATTCATTTTGTTTAAGCATTTTACCGTAGATGCTACAATGTCCGCCGATTGAAAAGCCACGCCGCGACCTTCCTGGAAGAATTGAGTGTACATCCGCCATTTTAAATGATTAAAATAAAATGTTTTATATTATTTCAATGTATAAATAAACTGTATGCCAATTTTGAAAAAAATATATTGACTTCTTCATTTAAAATAATTTTAATGAAAATCAGGGAAAATATGGCCGTTTACAGGTATTTGCCCCCTTAAAAGTATATTTGCCTACATTCATTCAGGTTGCATTTATCTTTTAACTTTAATACTGTCGGTCCCACGAAAAGTGTAACTACGGCCTCGATGGACCGGAATCGGCCACAGGAAAAGATCAGTACTGGTACCTAGGCACCGGGGTTGCGTTCAAGGTGTTAAGCAGTTACAAAATGCCGTTGAATTTTGACAATTTTTTTCGAGGTTTCACTACTTTTCTTCCATGCAAAGTGCATCATCATCATCATCATTATTTTCTATATTCCCTAGCGAGACGTAGAGCATCAACAGCACCTATGTGCCATCTCGTCCCATTACTGGATATCGCCTTCACCTGCTTCCAGCTTAACCCGAGTTGAGCCGTCTCGCGATCCACACAGGCTTTTCCAGGTGTCCTTTGGCCTGCCAGGCGCTCTTCCCACCCTCTGTGTGGGTTCCATTCCATTGCCTTCTTCGCTATGTTACCGTCTTTTTTGCGTAAAGTGTAACCAAGCCATTTCCATTTCTGTCTTCTGATCCAAATTTCTAGCGGCTCCATGTTAGCTTTTTCGAACAATTCCTTGTTTGGCATTATTTTTGGCCAGAAAATTCGGAATATAATCCTTAGATAGCGGTTGAAAAAAACTTGTAAGTGATTGGTTATAGCTTAGAATTGTCAAAAAAAAAAAAAAGGATTGCCAAAAATCAAAGGTGTGGTTGTAAATTTGCAAATCTGTTTAGAATAACAACACCAATTCTAGTAAATCTCTATCGTATGCAGCCAATATTTCCTACAACATTTGGACAATAAACTTTTTTTTTTAATTGGCGCGTACACCCGTTTTGGGTGTTTGGCCGAGCTCTTCCTCCTAGTTGCGGCGTGCGTCTTGATGTTGTTCCACAAATGAAGCGACCGACAGTTTTACGGCGACTCCGAACGGCAGATATTTTTATGAGGAGCTTTTTCATGGTAGAAATACACTCGGAGGTTTGCCATTGCCTGCCGAGGGGCGACCGCTATTAGAAAAGTGTTTTTCTTAATTTTGGTGTTTCATCGAGATTCGAACCTACGTTCTCTCTGTGAATTCCGAATGGTAGCCACGCACCAACGCATTCGGCTACGGCGGCCGCCTAACGCCAATAAACTTCCTACTATATTACAAATACACGTATTTACATATACATGCATATGTGTTTTATATTTTTATTTATTTATTTATATATTTTTTATAATGAATTAATAGTCCATTCCAAGCATTCGCTTAAGTGCCTACACACATACAAGTACATTCATACATACATATGTATATGTATACACTTGTGTACGATTGTGCCTGCTTACAAATTTTCGTTTTGTGCGGCTTATCGCTTATCATCACAAAGAAAAGCTGATTAATAAGTAATAGGAAGAGGCAAAGTTCGCTGTGACTTACTTTTCTGCTTGTGCCTGATGACGCTAGTGACTAACAAATGGATACGAGTATGAAGCTTATTTCGTATTCAGTTAATGTGTATTACTTATTTGTTTATTTATTTTTTCCATTTGCCAGAAGACATAAAGCACCCGCTATCGGAAATGCATAACACATGGGCTGAAAAGTGCCGAGTCTAACACATAGATGGCACCAGTTTTATTGCATTCACCTCTTTTTCAGTGAGTATTAATCTTAAAAAGACAACTGCTAAAATCTCATGATATTCTATTCATTAGTGCGTGAGTTGTTGTGCTAAGAGTGACGCTACTTTTGTTATTTTCAAAACAATAGACCAAAAAGAATTCGTGTTTTAATTTTACACTGTTTCTTGATAGGAAAAAAATAGCGTTCAAGCGAAGCAATGGCTTGAAAAGTGTTATGGGGACTTCGCTCCATCAGAAACAACAATAAAGCGATGGTTTGCTGACTTGCAACTTGGTTGTAGATACACCGATGATGCACAACGCAGTGGACGCCGAAATGACGCGGTAGCACCAGAAAGCATACAAAAAATCACAAAATCGTTTTGAATGATCAAAAAATGTGGGTTAGTTGAGACTTTGTACAGATATCAAAAGGACGAGTAGGCTTTATAATGTATGAACAATTGGTTATGAAAAAGCTCTGTTTAATGCCAAATTTGGCTCCCAGCTACTACTGGCTATTCGCAGACCTGAAAAAAATGCCTGCCGGTAATAAATTTCGTTCGAATGAATGAAGAGGTTATTGTTGAAACTGAGGCCTGTGAGGATTTTGAGGCAAAAGATAAATCGTTCTACAAAAAGGGTATTCAAATGATGGAGTTGGAATGATTACGTTAATCTTGATGTAAATTACCTTGATGATGAACTCTAGCGTGGAAAACGCTTACACCAACGGAAAAAGTTATATATTTGGGTCTCATACAAGTTAGAAGGCTGGACCTACCCCATGATTAGAAAGTACCGGAAGTGTTTAAATAAAACAAAACAGAGTTAAATTTCAGGCAAATTTATTGTATCTCCTTCAAAATATGACCCGTCTGAAGCATCACACTTGTGCCAACGTTTAACCCAGTCCTCCATGCACTCCTGGTAGGCCGACGAAGGGCTGACCTTCAGCTTCTTCGTCGCAATCTCTTTGATCTCCTCTATCGATTGAAATCTCCTTCCACGAAGTGGTAACTTCAACAAAGTGGGGAACAAAAAGAAGTCGCACGGGGCCATATCAGGTGAATACGGTGCTTGCTCGATGGTATTTACTTGGTGTTTGGTCAAATAATCCAGCACAAATTGGGCTCGGTGCGATGGCGCGTAATCATCATTCAAAATCCAAGAAGTGTTTGTCCACATTTCCGGCCGGCTAAAAAGTGATAAATGTGTGCCTTATAGACCTACCAACATAAGAAAAAAATATAAACATTCCCGGTACTTTTTGATCACGGGGTATACTGCAGAAAAAGTTCGTAAGAGCACGATAGCACAATGCTACTGTAGCAGAATAATTCGAAGCATTGCGTGAAGGAACACAGATTAATACACCAGCCACTCGTAAATACACCCCGCGACAATATGACAACACATCAATATTTTTACTAAATTTGAGTATTTTTCTTGTTTTGTTTTTAAAATTCTTTATTTTTGTATAAAAGTATAGCTCATTGTCTAACAGAACTATATAAATCTACTTTTAAGATGTTATGCAAAAATTAGAAAAAAATCCACAAACAAATGAAAAATATTTCTTTTACATCGAGAAAATGCGCAACATCGTCAGAGGAGAAAATGATAAAAAACCATACAAATTTTTTACCAGTTGCAAACTTGTACTTTATTATAAGAAAATTTAATAATCTATAAAATTGCGTACCACTAATCTTTATAGAAATCATCAGCCTTCAACATAGTCTTTTAATTTACAAATTGCATAGCTTGGATATTTCAGCTAAAATGGTAAATCTCATCGAAACACTTTATAAGAATACAGATTCTGTGATCTGGACTCCCCGCCTGTCGGAAAAGTTAGTTTGATGTCGTCGTTACTCTGTTCGATTTATCTGAATGATTTACATGACAGCTTGGGACCAGCTTGGACGTCTGGATTGAGGAAATGTAAATTATCTGAACTTGAACTGAAAAAAGTGATTTATAATCTTGAAAATTATTGCAGCAGATTAAGTAAATTTAGCAAAGTCAGCAATAATGGTTTTCCGTCGAGGAGGAAGGTTAGCAAAAAGAGAGAAGTGAACGTTCAAAGGAGAATAATATATAGTATACATATATCAATATTCGACAGAATATAATTATCTAGGTGTGGAATTCACACCAAAGTTAAGCTTTAAAAAGCATGTCTTAATAGAAGCAGCGCACAAAAAAAGTATACACACGACATGGCGAACTTTTCTGGTCAAAGACAAAATAAAATTATCAACAAAATGGAATATATTTTTGGCAGTAACAACAGCAGTACAAAGTTACGCCGCTTAAGTTTGGATGGTTTCACCTGTTTTATGAAGTAGATAAAATTCAGTTATGCATTTAAAAAGAATTTTGCACTTGCCTACAAATACACCGTCTTATTGTATCCTTTTTGAAACTTTCCAAATTGTCAATTGTATAAAGTACATTACAACTTCACCTAAAACATATTCATAAGACCTTTTTTGACGATGGTGCTGATAAATTATCCTACAAAGACAAATCTTTTGGGTAAAAGTAGTTCAGAAAATTACATCTAAATCTGACTTACGACATATCAGATAGGAGGCTGTGGAATACTTCATAACATACGAGGTGTGCTCAAAAAATATCGCGAATTTTGTGTTTTTTCAAAAATTATTTATTTATTAATTAATATCTTCTTTGCCCTCCTCAAAGTTATCCCCATGAGATATTATGCACTTATGCCAACGTTTTTCCCATCTTCGAAACACATCAAAAAATCATTTTTTTATCTCGTTCAGCACCTCCTTCGATGCCGTCTTTATCTCGTCAATCGGGAACAAGAAAAAGTCACAGGGGGCCAGATCTGGGGAATAAGGTGGCTGTGGCATCATTAGTGTGTTGTTTTTGGCCAAAAAGACGCGCACAAGCAACAATGTGTGAGCGGGGGGTTATCGTGATGCAAGAGCCAATTGTTGTTCTTCCACAAATCCGGGCATTTCTGGCGGATTGTTTTGCGCAAATTGCACATCACTTGCAGGTAATATTTCTTGTTGACCGTTTCACCCTGTGGCAAGAACTTATGATGCACAACGCCCCTGCAATCGAAGAATACGGTGAGCAAATCTTTTACATTCGACCAAACTTGGCGCGCTTTTTTCGGTCTTGGTTCGTGCGGCAGCTTCCATTGAGATGATTGAGCTTTGGTTTCCACGTCATAATCATAAACCCACGATTCGTCACCAGTTATGACTCTCTGGAGCAAATTTGGGTCGTCGCGGACAGAGTCTAACATCTCATTAGAAATGTTAATGCGATGTTGCTTTTGGTCGATATTGAGCAGTGTTAGTACGAATTTTGCGTCGACCCGTGTAATGCCCAAATCATTGAAAAAAATCGAATGGTACGAACCAATACCATCTTCATCAATTTTTTCGTCTGTTGTTGAAGTGATCGGGCGTCCGGCACGCTTTTCGTCGTTCACATCTTCTCGGCCTTTTGAGAACATTTTGTACCACCGATAAACGTTGCTTTGGTCCGTATGACACAGTTAACATTCGGAATGCGTCCGCGCACTTAATTTCGTGTTTCACACAAAATTTGGTACAGGTTCTTTGATCCATCTTTGATCCATCCATCCATCGAAGACGAGCCGAAAGACGTGCAAGCAAAGCCGCTGTCAACAATTAACTGAATATTCAAAATGGCCAAACTCATGGGCATGAGTAAGAGACATGAGTACCAACATATCGCCAGAAAAAAATCGAAATTCGAATATACGTAACCTGCGAAAATTAAAAGCTCGCGATAGTTTTTGAACACACCTCGTAGATGTACTTCTTTCAACTGGGAGCTCGACGAACAAACAGAGATTGTGGGAAAGAGCTTTGAAAAGCGCTCACACATACAAGGACTTAGATGATAATATTAGTAAAAGCTATTTCAACGGTACCATTCAAAATTATAAAATCTCTTGGGTTTTGAAAGCAAGATTTACTTAGGCCAAGATGAAGTTAATAATTGATTGAAGGGAATTGGTATAGGCGGATAGAATAGTTTGATTGCGAATAGAATAGTCTAATTTGGTTTGTCCGGGTGATTTAAATTATATACAGCTATAATTAAGCTTTGCGCATCTTATTTGTAACAAATTTGGTCTTCAAAGCCAGTATAATACAGGGTGGGCCAGAGGTGTCACACTGCCAAAGTTACACTCGAACTTTTGGCTACCGTTTTTAAAAACCGAATAATCAGCCGAAATTCCGTTATCAATTGGCCGCCTCGGAGCTGTGATTTAAGCCCGTTGGACTATTTTTTGTGGGGAGCCGTTAAGCACAAATGCTATGCAAACCATCCAGAGACGATTGATGCTTTAAAACACGAAATCGAAGTTGCCATTCATGAAATTGGAGCCCAAACAATCGAAAATGTGCTTAAAAATTGGGTTGATCGAATGGCCTACTGTAAAGCCAGTCGTGGTAGTCATTTGAACGATATTATTTTTCATTCATAAATGACAATGTTCAATCTTCAAAATATAGTAAAAAAAAAGTTTGAAAAAATATTGATTTTTTTTATAGCCGATTCAAAAAGCAAATTTTACATGGCCCACCCTACATGTTGTATATTTTTTTATAAATAGTTTTTAAATTTATATTTTCATAATAAAGAAAAGTATCTAATCTAATCTAGTCTGCAAAAATAGGTTCGACAGGATGGGCTATTGCAGGCCAATAGAAGCAGACATTGAAATGTAGTTGTATTCCGAAATTATTTGCTAAGCTTACTTTTACTAGTAAAGTAAAAATTATTGGACAAATAAAGACTTTCGTTTTTTATAGAATTTGTAAAGCAAAGCAAGCCGATCCTTTATAGTCGAACTAATACAAAAGTTGCGAGTCTAAACCGCACAACCAACCGACTTTTTGGGCTCCACTATAGAATTTTGTTTGATAGCATAGCCAAACGGGGGCGTTAATCGGGATTAACGGATTAATTTTGAATTATCTCAGGAGTTAAGTGTAACTAATGCGGACTGACAACTATACTTAATTCGCATAATTTAAGCGCTTTACCAAAATTTTCGATGGCAACATTACCGAAAAATGACAGTTAATATCTATTGTGAATGAAAAATAATAAAAGTTTGATTATTTTTCATTCAAAGAGAAGAAAAAGAAAGACTGGATGCAATGATAGTTTGCACTAACAAGTTCGAAATTTTTGGTTGGAGGGAAAGTTCTGTTATATTTTAATTCAAGTGGAACCCAAACGGTTTGCTTTAACACAAACCCAAGAGATTTAATATGATGTCCAACAGTTGTTTGATTAATGCCAAACTCTTCTGCTAATCGAAATTTGCTAAACCATCTTTGACAAGAAAGAACTCCTTTTATACTATGGTAAAAAAAAGAAAAGTTCCCAATGACTCACTAACCAAATGTTTTTTTACTTACAAGAAAAATTGCCTGCCTATTTAAAATACGACAGAACTTTTTTAAGGAATAATTTTGTTTAATAAATGTTTCCTTTTAATAAGTGTTTTTTTTATTAGGTGCGCAACTAAGTTCACGCTGTTTGTCAACAGATGCCGCCAGCAGTGTGTGCTAGTCGTTTCAACATAACCTAAACGTCATTAACCTAGCTTAGACATATGGTAAACAAACTGCTTCGACGCATTAGTGATTTTGTTTTGGTATCATACACTTCTGGTTTTGTGAAAATGTCTGATTTTGTGCCGAATAATAGTCATTTGCGGGAAGTGTTGATTTTCGTCTTTCATTCGAAAAAATGGCGGCTGAAGAACTTCGAGAGCTACAAAAAGTTTATGGAGATGCTGGTTTAAGCGAAACAACGTGCCGAGATTGGTTCCGTCGCTTCAAAGACGGCGATTTTAATATTGACGACCGTCCGCGTGAAGGAAGCCCAAAAATTTTCGAAGACACTGAATTGGTGGCATTGCTCAATGAGGATCCGTGTCAAACGCAAGAAGAGTTTGCTTCAGTATTAGGAGTTACCCGCCAATCCATTTCAAAGCGATTACATGCTTTGGGAATGATTCAGAAACAGGGGACTTGGGTTCCTTATGAGTTAAAACCAAGGGATGTTGAACGTCGTTTTTTCGCCTATGAACAACTGCTCCAGCGGCAAAAAAGGAAGGGTTTTCTTCATCGCCTCGTGACGGGTGATGAGAAATGGATTCATTACAGCAATCCAAAGTCCAAAAGTCATGCTTCTACGTCGTCGCCTCGACTTCAATAGATGCTATTGAGCCGAGCACGGCGCGAGAAGCGGTCGCAATACGCGGAGAGGCATGAAAAAGTGATTCTACAGCATGACAACGCTCGGCCTCACGTTGTCAAACCCGTTAAAACCTACCTGGAAACACTGAAATGGGAAATTCTACGCCACCCGCCATATTCTCCAGGTATTGCGCCGTCCGATTATCATCTGTTCCGATCGATGGTACATGATCTAGCTGACCAGCAGTTCCATTCATATGAAGACATCAAAACCCGGCTTGATCCGTGGATAGACTCAAAAGATGAACAGTTTTACAGCGACGGTAAACGAGATCTACCAGGAAGATGGGAAAAAGTAGTAGCCAGCGATGGACAATACTTTCAATGATTCACTTGTAACCATTTTTTCAGAATAAAGTTGTATTTTCATTAATAAAAACAGCGAGTTCTTAGTTGCGGACCTAATAATAAATGATTTTTTTTTAGTATTAGGGCAGCTAATACCCGTATTTGTTGCCTGCGGTCTTGCCTTTTACTGACTAAACTATGCAATGAACTAATCAGCTGTTCACTAATCCACCTACCAGCTGTTTGTCACACTTTAATTTTAATCATATGAAATGTCTCGATAATCCGGATTAACGCGCCGGCTGTCTAGGCTATTAGATGCCTATCACTGTTTTGTGTTGTTGTACCAGCATAAACATTCCCCATATATTTATGAGGAATGCTGCTGAAGTGACAGTCCTTGGCCTGTATCCGGGTCGTTCCGGTTATGTAGAACCGACTGTTGTGGGAGCGAATGTTTACTGTATTTACCTGCAGTTGGCCTTGAACTTAAAATCTGAAATTCATTTTCATAAGTTCTTAAAAATAAAAAAAGCAAACTGAAATTTATTTGTATTGCAACTGTTCAAGTCTTGTCTGGAGCCGCGTGCTACTGTAATCGCAATGCTCAATAAAAATGATTTAAATTTATTTATAAGGTCTGCATGCTTGCATGCATGCATGTATGTATGTATGTATGTATGTATGCATGTATGTATGTAGGTATATATGTATGCACTGTTGTGTGCGACGTTATCAGGTTATTAGAAAACCACGAAAATGTGCAGGCACTAAAGATTGAGTGAATGCTGTTTCATGCATAGAATTGTTAGAAATTTCGCATGCGTCTATGTATGTGTGTATGTATTGTACATAGCTGCGTATTTACTGTGTGTATAATTAATATTTCATATGTAGTAGAATATACATATGTATGTGCTTGTACATACATACATACATATAATAGGTATTTGCATGGGTTTGTAGTTTTTCTAATGGCATTTTTTAATCTTCAAAGGTGCAAAGTTTCTTCTTAACGCCCAAAGGTTCATACTACATACATATATACGGCGTGAACGAAATACAGGTTCGTTTTTCAATCACAGATTGTTTGATTGATGCTTATCG
Source organism: Anastrepha fraterculus (assembly GCA_037575425.1). NCBI lineage: Eukaryota > Metazoa > Arthropoda > Insecta > Diptera > Tephritidae > Anastrepha > Anastrepha fraterculus. The sequence continues at coordinate 71,396 of JAYXIM010027652.1, forward strand.
CATTTCCCCTCATAACAGCATTGCAAAAAAAAGCAAATTTGATGGAATAAAGCGCACATGCAAAATCAGCAGAACTTTATGGCCCACCTACAACCTCAAACAATCGTCAATATTGTTAAACATGCCTGTCCTATGGAACGACAGAATGTTAATCCTAGGCAGGGCGCTGTACGAGAGGCTTACATGTCAACAACCTAATAAGGTTCTTAAACCGCACAGACTGGATATATGTAGTCATGCCGTAAATAACTGGTAGACAAGTTGGTAACGAGGATGTGGCAACAAAATGGTGCGGAAGCGCTAGTTAGATTCTGGAAGAATCACCACTCAAACCAACCAACCAACCAAAGCGCACACTTTCATGAGATTAGGCTTTCTTGTGAACAGTACTCATCACCGACGTTAACGTACAATGCGTACTAGCCAAAATGTGATTGCTGTTTGGCGGAAATTTGAAAATACTTATATCCAAGAATATCGACTCACCATGAGCATTGAATAGTTCACAAACTGGCCTGATCATAATTTCCATAAATATATTGAATTTTGCCTTTGGGCCATGTAAGCAGCCCATTTCAGCCTGATCTCAGTTTGCGGCCTCACAGCAGCTTGAATTCTATGCAAAATTTAGCCGAAAATCTTCTTTAGTGTCTTCAGTTAAAAAAGTAAAGAATTGGCGCGTACACTTCTGTTCGGTGTTTGGCCGAACTCCTCCTCCTATATGTGGTGTGCTTCTTGATGTTGCTCCACAAATGGAGGGACCTACAGTTTTAAGACGACGCCGAACGCCAAATGGTTTTATGAGGAGTTTTTTCATCACAGAGATACGCACGGAGGCTTGCGATTGCCTGCCGAGGGGCGACCGCAAAGATATAAAGAAGCTGGCGACCTTCGAGGATATATTTTGCTCAAGATCTTTGCTAGTACCAAAGTGGATGTGTTGAAGTGTGTAATTGTACGAACTGCGTTCGCTCGGTCATAGCCGTTTATCGGCTAAACGGTTTGCGGACTATCGTTATTGCGAAACTAATGCCGGTAGACATTTTGGCAAAAGAAATCCGGAGAGGGTATATAAGGCTATCCGAACACGACGGAAGAGCAATGCGTAAAGATATTGCCACAGAAGAAAGATGTCGTTCGATCCGCCACTGGCAAGGCTGGTGTAACAGATCATCGAAGGGTGGAGGGACGTATGAGTTAATGCCCATCTTTGCGACGTGGTTAGAAAGGAACCATGGGGGAAAAAACTACTACCCAACCCAATTACTTTCAGGGCACGGTGTATTTCGAAAATACTTCTATAGATTCAGCCACGACAGTTCCCTAAACTGTCCAATCTGCACGGAGAGGGCTTCTTCCAATGTACCCGAAATCTTTAACATATTAAACCGAGAAAATCTTATAGATTTATGCTGAAATCAGGTGAGCGATTGGAAGCGAATCTGCGCGCATGCAAAACATATTCACTATGACTTAAGACGATTATTTAAGACGCGCGGAGGCTCGTAGACGTAATAACTAGCAGCCTATGAGCTAACCAGCCCCGTGAGGTAATACATTTTTTGGCAGTTACGCGGAGAGAGCGGTAGATTATGGAGATGTGTGCTGTACGTATGTAGGTGTAGCTTTGAGGCTACAAGTCGTGTCTATTGCTATACCGGTATAGCAATACTCATGAGCTTTCCCTCTGGATGACGCTTCGGGTGGACAACGAATGTTAGCGCACATGCGAACGCAATCGAAGGATGAAGTTAAATTGGCGCTGTCCGCACTTGGGATTGAAGAACTGGCGTACTTTCTAAGTGGATAGAAGCAACTGGTGAAATATTTTGGCTTGAGTGTCAACTGGCGACAAATGAGAATCAAAGGTGAAGAAGAAAACAAAGATGAAACTACGCAATAATAATGAAAATATTCGCGCTCCCACGACATTCGGTTCGACATAATCGGAACGACCCGGACTTATATCAGGCCAAGGACTCCCCGTATATATAGAAATGAGAGAATGTTTATACTGCTATAACAACAACAACAACATGAAAATGTAATAAAATAAAAATTAAACTTATTTCTGCCCAAGTCACGTAAGCCTTCTATTTTATGAGGGAAAATATACTTGTATTTGGACCACCCTTTATTTATGCGGTTATGCATTTTTATTCCTAATGACAGTGTGCATGTAGATATGTTCGTATGTATGTATGTACTAAAACTGGAATTCCGGTTCGTTTTTTGTTTTTTGTGAAAGCCAACTTCATTAACATACACACACACATGTGCATGCATATGTACGTGTAGACGTGTATATGTGGTTATATATTTGATAAGTGTAACTACCACTATGACAAGTAAGCACCTTCGAAATGCAGTCTACTTAGCTATATAAAGACATACATACATATATCGGGTGTTTTTATAAGAGCTTGAGAACTTAAAATGATAAAATGAGAAATACTGTTGAGATTAATTTTTTTTTATAATTTGGTAAATAATTTTATAAAATCATAACATCATGGCACCGATCAGTCCAATTTTTGATTACTGTTTTCAGTAAATCTGACCGTATGGCGTCAATGGTGGCTTGAATATTGCAATAAACCGATTGTTAAGCTGATTAAGTTTCGGAAACAAACATTCAGTCAGCAATCACCGTAACCACAACTCTTTCCTCATTTCGACAGAAATAAGGGTCTATGATGACGCCAGCGTGGAAGCCGTACGTAAAATGGGCGAAGTGCTCTATGAACTTGGCAAAAAGATTTTTTTTTCCAAAGTAAACTTCCATAATTTTGAAACATTGTTCCGGGGGTTAAACGATTCATGAAGACTTCCAAACAGAAATGTCAACGCATTTTGCCATTCTCAGGTGTCAGACCATAGTTATTGATATCGATAGTTCTCATGCAGCTAAAAAACACCCGATACATACGTTCTAATTATTTATAAAATTTTTTTCTACTAATGAATTATTTTATTTATTTCGTATTTTTACTATTTACTAATGATTTTTTTTTTTTGTAATAAATTATTTTCTTTCGTATTTTTATTTTGCTACCATTTACAAGTATTGTAAATGATGATCATGTCCGGTAGTTAATCGCCCACATGATCACCATACTTACATACAAATGACAATAACACCATCGGCAAGAGGCAGCAGGCAATAAGGAAACATATTAACGCTTTGAAAAACGACTTCACTTGATGCAGTATTCTAAAACAAAAAAATCAGTGTAAAATTTAAGAAATTTTCGAGCACCGTTAGGTGATTTGCTATTTAATTGCAATTTGCAATACTTTACTTTTCCATTTTTCACATCACCAATTTGGGAGATTATCACTGCAAACACACACTTTGCACTAAGTAATTGAATTTTTTTTTATATTTTTTTTCTAAACTTATGTACGGTTTTGAAAATTATATATATTTTATATGCAACATATGTATATATTTCATATTTTTTAAAATAATTTTTCTTTTTCACTTATGAAACAAAAATTATAATTTTTTCGTTCGAAACTCGTTTGCACCCGTATTTTGTATTTTCAATTTAATATTTTCACACCATCCGCTTCGGTAAATTAACCCAATTCGCTCGAGTATTGATCTGGAACTGAATTACTAGTAATTCTGAGTCGCCGGGGGTAATCTATTTATTTACTGCGCTGACCAGCTGCTGTTATCACAGGTCGTGTGCAAGAACATTTTCTTATCACTAAAATGAAAATACTCTCTTCTTTCAGTTGGAGAGAGAGAGAGCGTGAAGTAAAGGGACTCTTTAAGCTGGCATTGCTATCAGTAATGAGCGAGTGGAATAGTAGTAAACTAAAATAAATGCCATACAAAATTTGTTTTATATTTGCAACAACAAACTTTGCTTAAGCTGTCCACATAGAGGGTACAATTCGCAGCGATTTGTACCTAGTCCATACCAGACACACTGTACACAAATCCATAAATCATCATTTCGTTGCGATCGTCGTACTGTTAAATGCCAAACAAAAAAGTGGATGATGCGATTGATCTTGCAGTTATTTAAATGTGCATTAAGAGAAGAAAAAAAACCAAAAAACAAAAAGTGTGTTTGGATAAAAGAATAGTTGCAAAATAGGAGCAATCGTTCTCATATTAAGTTGTTAGGAGCCGGATGGTACTTAAACGATAGTAATAAGTATCACTATGCTATGGAGGAAATGGCAACTGTTTTCCAAACGCAAATGTTTGCCATTCTGAAAGTAGCCGAATGGATAAAAGGATAATCGAGAAGAGATGGAGCGGGAAACAGATTGGAGTTTTTAGTGATAGTCAGGCTGCACTGAAGGCCCTGGAGAACGCGAAGCAAACCTCAAAGATTATTCAAAAATGTAAAAAGTAGCTTAATTCTGTCGCAAGACAGAACAGGCTTGTACTTATATGGGTTCCAGGCCATTATGGTGTTCAAGGAAACGAAATTGCCGATGAATTGGCGAACAGTGGATAAAAGATTCCGATTCCT